>CP139506.1:76263265-76435337 GCA_021014915.2 Artemisia tridentata subsp. tridentata | reverse complement strand
TTAGTTGTAAACCTTTGTCTATGAGGGTGTTACCTTATGTATTGACCATTTCATAAGTAACTTGGTTAAACTTGGAAAACTAAATAGTGTGGTTGTCAATTACTTGTGAAACGAAAGCGAATCAAGTAATTGAGTTGTGTTAGTTATGGATTGATCAAATCCTAAATATTGTTTTTATAATCTTAAAATCTTGACGAGGATTGAAAGTGTTGGAAACAATAGAGTTAGTATACCCACTAACCGAATTAGAACATCATCTAATTTGTTGGTCATCATCAAATGGAACCATTGTCATAATCATGTCAAAGGAATTGTGCAAACTAGTCTAGGCAAGTGTAGTCTTTAATTTATTGAATTTACATCATCTTTATTTGCTTGCGATTAGAATCGATAATTTGGCTTGATTTTATTTTCAAAAACTCACATTATAAAAACTAAACAAATCTTAGTGAATGACCTCGGCTTACCTTAATTATCTCTTACTACACACGGACGAGTATACTTGCTCGTATGTGTTTCGTTTGAATCATTGGTAAATCGTGTTATAAATTTAAAACTTGCACTCATAACGGGTATATCCTGTTGAATCTAACACGCCTGCTAGATCTTTGAGCCTATGTGGATCGGTAGGATGCCTATGTAATCACAAGCACACTACAAGAGAATCTCTGAATTCGAAGTAGAAAAGAAAAAGAACTAAGACAATGATCCTCTATGGATCAACTAATGAACTAAAAGATAATTTTTATTGAGAATTGTTAAGTTGCAAAGATGTGTCAAACTCATAGACGGGGTGTTTCTTTTATAATGATAAGAAACCCTAACCCTAACCCGTCCTACAAGAAAACGAGTAAAGAGATAAACATGATCTCTTCTAAAAATAAACATACTAAACATACGGATAACTAACAATAAAATCCGCAGCAACAAACACTATCAGCAGAAACAAAATATAACTATCAGCAGCAATGAGCTTCGGCAGGAACCAACACTATCGGCAGGAACCAACTTTCACTATCGGCAGCAACAAGAAATATCTTATTTCCAGAATTCCCAACAATCCTCCCCTAATCTTGAGGAAATAGCTTATTTCCGAAAAGATTCCCTAAGCGTTCACTCTACTCTGAAAGTTCATAGGGAGAGGATTAGACCAGCAGCAGCATCAGTAAGTAACCAGCAGTAACACTTGAAACTTCCAGCAGCAACTTCAATAGTTCAGCAGCAATAGGAATTCATCTTTAAAAGAAGATCTAAACTGGTCACCATGTCATTCTGGATCTTGACTGCTACTATGACAATATGTACATCAAATCACTTAAGTTTCAGACTATTCTCATCACATCCAGGTGTGTTAACTCCTGTGAGAGGTGAATCATTGAAAATTAATGGATTTGATGTCTCTTTACCAATAGCCATCACTACTGGAGTAGCCAATGTTTTGGTGTGTAAGTCCATGGTACATTGATAACCATCTGATTTTGAGTAAACCAGCAACTGTAAACGGATTTGACTTGTCTTTACCTGTAGCCGTTTGCTCAGGACTAGCCAATTCTTGGTTTCAACTGAACCTTGGTGAATTGAATACCAAATATGGATACCAAATGTCTTTACCACAAACCATACTTTTGTGGACTAGTGATGCGTGGGTTTTGCAACCTTACAACAGGTTTTACCTCTCGAGGGATCTCAAGAGGCTTACAACCCCACCAGGCAGTGTACCTGACCGATGTAGTATAGTGTAGTGGTAAGTACGGGGGATTGATCGTTCTCCACAGGGAATAGTGTTCGTTAGGTGTGAAAGGCTACTCTAATTAGGTCTAAGGGTTGAGGAAGATTCTTTTTATGTTTTTATAGTTTTTATGAAAGCAAGTAAAATCTCGGTTTTGAAGGAGTGGGCGGAATTAGTTGCTAGTCAACTAACCCAAAATTTACTACGAATGCAAATAAAATAAAATAACAAAAATGAAAAGTGGTGAGAAACTTATGTGTAGAGAAATGTGTTTACTTAGATTTCCTTACTCCCTAACTATCTTTTACCGGTTAATTAGTGTGTATTAGTCGCGTGGATGACGGGTGTATTCCTTAATACCATTCGTGGGGTGGCGTACTTACTTCCCCAAACTCTACAAGCTCCTACTTCACTCCTATGTCGAGCCGGCTAGGAAGCTCCTAACATGGGATCACTAGAATTCGCTTGTGCATTAAATACAACCATAAAAACCTTTAGTACGCGTTTGGTTCATGTTTCTTAAGACGTTCAAGCAAGTTACCGAATAGGAAGTTAGCCAGTTTTCTTAAGCCTAACATAGATAAACAATCATCCAATACAACTAACAACACACTAACAACCAATAATCAATAGCTAGGTTTCATTAGATCTAAGCAAACACAAGATAAATTTAGCCTAACATGTTAAACAAAAGACAAGCATAAGATAGAATCAAACAACACATAGACATATTGAATGATTAATTGATAACTTATCTTTCAATGAAACATGGAAGATCTCAAGGCAAAAAGCCCTGAAAAAGTAGCTAAAATCGTCTTAGGGTTTTATCCCAAAATTCCACACACTAAGCTCTCTTTAATGACAAAAGATTAGAAAACTATATATAGATTTTTGGATCTGACGGCGTCACCTTATGCATTGTGACGCCGTCACCTCGCCGCTTTTAGGGTTCCCCGGGTGACCTTCTTGACGCCGTCCCTCTTTAGCTCTTCAAAAATCCATTCTGGCTTATCAAGGCTTGACGCCGTCGGATCATGAACGTGACGCCGTCCCCTTATGATTTAAGCCGTGACGCCCTTGATTTAGTTAAAGCGTGACGCCGTCAGAATTCTCATGCTAACTCACTGGCCCGTCATGAGTAAATTTCACATCCAACTTTTCTTGCCAAGGCATGACGCCGTCAAGAGATGATTCTGACGCCGTCAAAGGTAAATTTCAGCCGATTCTTGAGACTTTGCCGTTTTTCTTCACTTTAATGCTCCAAAAACGTCCAAAATGCCTCCTTTTCCAGATTTCTCCTCAAAAGTACCTAAAATGACAAAAGGAACGATTTAGGGCAATATTTGATCAAATAAATGCGATTTCGGGCTTAAATGACCCCTTAAAAGCGGTACACTTTTCGCCTCATCAAATACCCTTACACTTGAGATTTGCTTGTCCTCAAGCAAATGCGCTTTTATTCTAATCAAAATACAAGTTAGGGGTCATTTAATGCAAACATAAAAGTAATTACAACAAATATTCGTTCCACTTCAATCATAATAAGCACGGAGATTACATACTAGCACCTCACAAGTAGTGTTTAGATACTCACATCTCTCAAGTGTCATCAAAATAAATCTCATAAATGAAAACGGAAAATATCTCTCACTACCTGTCATAGCAAATAGATTACCATAGGCTTGGGAAAGGATCGAAAACCTCCTCCACTAGGCGTAAGCACCTAAGATAAACTATCAAAGAGGGCTTTTAAATGGGTTATAACGTTAGGTGTAGGGAAAAGGAAAACACGGTTTTGTTGGATACGGGATATTTTACTGGTGGCGAGTTAAAGATCTTGATCAATTACATGTACTATACAATGTTGCTAAGCCAAGACTCGACTCGATTTTAAGCTAGAAACAAAATAACAAAAACATAAAGATAAACATAAAATGAAACGGGATGGTAGTCCGTATGTTTTTTCTACTTTTCTTTTTCTCATTTTTTTTGTATTTTTCTTGATTTTTTTGATTTTTTTGATTTTTTTTTTTTTTTTTTTTTTTTTTTTTTTTCATACACTCTTGCCCTACCATCCAAAATAATACATCATAGGGGCATTGCATTCCCCTTACACTTGAATTTTTACATAACTTTACAAATACTAATCTAATGACTCGAATTAAGATAATTGAAACACTTGGAGTACTTTTAAAACATTTAGCACATATGGGGGTAATAAATGATGTTCTTCCCCATTACTCCATTATACTAGTACTTTACCCATGAGTCCCAATCGTCCCAAAACAATATGTACAAGGATATGACTCAACTTAGCAACCATGTAATCAACTAGATAATTAACTTGGGTTTAAACAAATGTTGTAACAATAAGGCACTAAAGATGAGTGCATACAAGGTAGGCTAAGGCGATTTGGGTGTACATTTAAGTGGGGTGTAACAAATTCTTCCTTTAAGTAAAATGCTTAAAGGTCGAAACGAAAAGATAGGCTCTGAGGGGTGTACTAGGGGTATCGTGTACTAAAAATGAGTACAACGCAAAGGGTGTGGGAGAATTACTTGACCAATGTAGCCAATGTAATTTATAACAAAAACACAGGTGTAAAACAATGGGTTAATCCTAATGCCTCTTATCATGTAGTAAATCTAACTACACGAATGTAGTCTCACTTGTGGCCTTGGAATGGTCCTAACGCAAGTTCTAGAATCTAAGTGCTACCGGTACACACATCATAGCATAAATGCTTTTCCTACCAATTCTAGGGGCGAACCTCACATATTTGGGGTGGAAAATTTTTTAGTGGTACGGTTTTTTGTGCTAGTCATATAACTCCTATCCGTGAGACGCTTATTAAGATCAAAGTTTCACTCCTATATGTTGTAAAAAATTTTAAATTTGGCACTAAAATTGCCCTAACAGGTATTTATCTCAGTTTTATTACACATCTACCATTAAACAAACAAAAGTCAAGCGTAATTGTATTCTCTAAAATCGTACTTTTACCCCCCCTTACACTTAAGATGAACATTGTCCCCAATGTTCAAATAACAAGATGTAAAAGAAAAAGTAAAAGAATGAAATCAAATACTCCCCTGATTCGCTCGGTGGATAATGAAGTTACACGGTTAAATCTTCCTCCAAGGAGAATGTTGAAGCTCCATGACTAATGCATCGCCAAAAGCTTGATTCCATAAACATCTCCTTGTCCAAAATAACCTGTTAAACCTGAGAAAACAAACACGAAAACCTGCATAACATCGGCGGGATAAATCTATATATAAGGATATAATGCTTGTGGAATGATAATTTTGCAGATTCCTGGAGATTATAAGTTGGAGATTTTAATAAAAACTTTTTATGAAAACAAAACTTTCAAAAATTTCTGAAAATTAAATCTGACGCCGTCAGGTTATAAAACCTGACGCCGTCAGGTTATAAAACCTGACGCCGTCAGAAATGATCTGACAGAATTCTCATGTTAAGTTTTCGGAAAATTTCTGGAAAAACCTATACCTCATTTCCTGGAAATCCTGCAAAATATCATTATGACTCGATACAAGCATTTGACTCAAACAAATACGGATATGTATGTTAATTTATTATTATTACGATTCATGTTCATATGTGTTCTAATAAACCAATTTAGATTTCCCTTACACTTATCTTTTGCAAAATACCTTTATATGTAGTTAAGACGAAGTTAAAAACAAAATAAAGCATTTTCACAAATTACTTTTGAACATGAATCAATAATAATAAAAATTAAACATACATACGGAAGCAAATAGAATCAAACAAACAAATAAATAAACACACAAAGCAAATAAAACAAATAAAGCTTGGGTTGCCTCCCAAGAAGCGCTTTTCTTTATTAACGAGTCTTGTAGCTAGACTCAAAGTAAGGCTCATCTAGTGTCGCTTATGCTCACGTATCCGAGTGTGAGCCATCTAATTGTTGCCTCATCTTTCTTGTATTCATCATTTAGCTCCAAACATCCATGATAGTATCTCTTATTTTTCTCATGTGGATATTTGAGCCCCTTCCCCTTATCATTCTCACTTAACAAGTCGATAGGCATAATTCTATTGCAAGCTTCAATGGGGTAGTTCTTAAACCTAGGATGTGCTCGGGGCATTTGATAGACAAAATCTTCATCCCCATCCGAGAATGTAATTAACCCGTCCACAAGTTTTTCGTCAAGGTTGGTCAACCTTTTGAAGGGTTCTCCAAAAATGACTTGGGTTAATTTGTCATCGATAAATTCTCCTAAGTTCTCCATAACCATAAAATCCACCATATACACAAAACTTCCTACGAACACGTGTAGTGGCTTAATCCTAGCAACAATGTTATCTCCTTGATATTCAAGCTCATCTACCATGATTTTATTATAATTAGCGCGAGAAATAATGTTCATAGGCAAAGACGAGTTAAGATAAGCATAAAAATCATGATAACCAATTTTACACGGGAATTGCATGATAAAGAGGCTATCCTTTTCGATCTTAGTCCTAGGGTCAACATACTTAAAGGGGTCAATTTCCTCTTTTCCCCATTCCTCGTTAACTACTTCTCCATTACCGATATCCTCATCGGAGTCTGAGTAGTAAAATGGACTGACATAGTCATTCTCATGGTCAGACTCCTCCATCTCAGAATTGTTACCAAAGTGGTGGTCGGGTGAAAGGTTGTTGTTTGCTACTATGGGGGCGGGAACGGGTAGTTGAAAATTTGCACGGCGAAAAACACGAATAACAGGGATCAAATGACCAATGTTACTCATGAGGTAAGTGGAAGGTGTCACAAACAAAAGTACAAAGAAATAAGATAGACTAAAGAAAACCTAGAAAAATAAAATAAAAATCTCACTAGAAAGGAATCTAGTGAGTAGACCTAATAGAAATAAAAATTCAACCTAAACAATAACTATTCCCCGGCAGCGGCGCCAAAAACTTGATTGCGTGGTTTTGTAACCTTACAACAGGTTTTACCTCTCGAGGGATCTCAAGAGGCTTACAACCCCACCAGGCAGTGTACCTGACCGATGTAGTATAGTGTAGTGGTAAGTACGGGGGATTGATCGTTCTCCACAGGGAATAGTGTTCGTTAGGTATGAAAGGCTACTCTAATTAGGTCTAAGGGTTGAGGAAGATTCTTTTTATGTTTTTATAGTTTTTATGAAAGCAAGTAAAATCTCGGTTTTGAAGGAGTGGGCGGAATTAGTTGCTAGTCAACTAACCCAAAATTTACTACGAATGCAGATAAAATAAAATAACAAAAATGAAAAGTGGTGAGAAACTTATGTGTAGAGAAATGTGTTTACTTAGATTTCCTTACTCCCTAACTATCTTTTACCGGTTAATTAGTGTGTATTAGTCGCGTGGATGACGGGTGTATTCCTTAATACCATTCGTGGGGTGGCGTACTTACTTCCCCAAACTCTACAAGCTCCTACTTCACTCCTATGTCGAGCCGGCTAGGAAGCTCCTAACATGGGATCACTAGAATTCGCTTGTGCATTAAATACAACCATAAAAACCTTTAGTACGCGTTTGGTTCATGTTTCTTAAGACGTTCAAGCAAGTTACCGAATAGGAAGTTAGCCAGTTTTCTTAAGCCTAACATAGATAAACAATCATCCAATACAACTAACAACACACTAACAACCAATAATCAATAGCTAGGTTTCATTAGATCTAAGCAAACATAAGATAAATTTAGCCTAACATGTTAAACAAAAGACAAGCATAAGATAGAATCAAACAACACATAGACATATTGAATGATTAATTGATAACTTATCTTTCAATGAAACATGGAAGATCTCAAGGCAAAAAGCCCTGAAAAAGTAGCTAAAATCGTCTTAGGGTTTTATCCCAAAATTCCACACACTAAGCTCTCTTTAATGACAAAAGATTAGAAAACTATATATAGATTTTTGGATCTGACGGCGTCACCTTATGCATTGTGACGCCGTCACCTCGCCGCTTTTAGGGTTCCCGGGTGACCTTCTTGACGCCGTCCCTCTTTAGCTCTTCAAAAATCCATTCTGGCTTATCAAGGCTTGACGCCGTCGGATCATGAACGTGACGCCGTCCCCTTATGATTTAAGCCGTGACGCCCTTGATTTAGTTAAAGCGTGACGCCGTCAGAATTCTCATGCAAACTCACTGGCCCGTCATGAGTAAATTTCACATCCAACTTTTCTTGCCAAGGCATGACGCCGTCAAGAGATGATTCTGACGCCGTCAAAGGTAACTTTTAGCCGATTCTTGAGACTTTGCCGTTTTCTTCACTTTAATGCTCCAAAAACGTCCAAAATGCCTCCTTTTCCAGATTTCTTCTCAAAAGTACCTAAAATGACAAAAGGAACGATTTAGGGCAATATTTGATCAAATAAATACGATTTCGGGCTTAAATGACCCCTTAAAAGCGGTACACTTTTCGCCTCATCAACTAGCCAATTCTTTGGATCCCATAAAGGGTTACATCCATGGTGAATTGATGACCATTTCAACTCTCAGCAATGAAGCATGGGTGAGTTGAAGTACCCTATAGCTTTGAGCAAGCTATTACAGCTATCAACGGATTTGATTATCACACCAGAGCCGTACCCTCATGGTGAGTCAACTCTTTCTTGTCTGCGAGACATGGTGAGTTGAACACCATTTGTTGTGTAGGTGTAAACACCAACACTGTACCTGCAAGGTGTTGCTCAAAACCAACTTATTAGCAGACAAAATATACAAGAAATTTTTTTTTTTTTTTTTTTTTTTTTTAACTAAAAGAAATCAGAAACAAACCAAAAGAAAAAGAAAGAAAATAAGAAAAGATAAGAAAGAAAGAAAGATATACAACAACAACAACAAGAAGCCTCCCCTTAGGCTTAAACCTCCCCTTAATCTCAGCACCTAAGAATTGAGCATTCCAATATGAACCATGATAACGCTTAAATCTAACATGTTATTAGTTGCGTTATTGCTAGTTTTGTGCATCATATTTGGTTATATTTGTGTGTATTTGTTGCTAAATGATGAAAAAGTGTGTATGCAAGTAAATATAGCCAAGTACAGGAAAAGTTAAGGAAAATACGAAGAAATGAAGAGATTATGCACATAAGGAGAATTACGAGAAAGAAACCACATGATACTTCAAAGAATTGATTAGACCAAGACTTCTATGCCTTATATATCAAGAAAGATCTAGTTCTATGAAAGAAATTAGTGGTACAGCAAAGGATCAAGCACGTAACGAGAAGAGAAAAAGAGAAAATAAAAGTTGCATGGCAGAGTCATCCATCCGATCGGATGCTGCCCGCATCCGAATCAGATGGTTGAAGTTTGAGACACCGAGAGCTCCAACCGATCGGTAGGAGCCAAATACCGATCGGTTGGCCGACACTGAAGTTACAAAGTTGCATTTAATGATGAATTTAAGCCCCATAATCACGGAGGCTTATCATTTCTCGGCTGTTAACTCATTTGGAACGTTTTTACTTGAAGAATAAGGGTTTCCTCACTTATTTAAGGAACCCTTAGTTAGTTTACAAAGACAGTTCTTTTGGGGGAAGTGACATAACCTAAAAAAGCTACACCACCTTATTATTATTGCTCGAAAGCTTGTAGTTGCTATGAAAACATCCAGGAGATCTTGAGTTCGAGTCTCAAGAGTTGCGTCCGTGTGTGGAATTGTTTACGTGTGATAATAGGCGATTGGAGGAGTGTGGATTGCTATAGTTCCACAATTTTAGTTCTTGTAATTTCTTGATTAGGTATTTCTTGTTGAGTTATCATGAACTACTTTTACTTTTACTATATGATGAATCAAAGTTTGGTTAATTACTTGTGTTTTGATTATGATTGTTATGGAGTAATTTTAGTTATACTTGTGTGTGGATGATGTGACAATTGTTGGAGTAATCTTATCATAGTGATGCATGAAAACATATCTTGTTTTATGAGTTTGTTGAGATAAAATCTAATCTTGCTTAATTGGTTGGTAAAAACAATTTCAAAGATTTACAAAGGCCGAAAGGAGTTTTCTTTATGTTTTTATTCCAAAAAGTTAGTGCACGAATTAGTATGGATTGTGGTGTGTGACAAGCAACACCTTTACTCATTAAAATGGATTTGGAAACGATTTCATCACGAAAAAGGCCGAAAGGATTCGTAGGAATTCTTAAGATAAGAAATGCTTTCAAACAACAAAAAGGACTTAATAGAATTATCGTAATAGTTAATCATGGCCGAAAGGAGTTAACTAGGAGATTGAATTCTTAGATATGATTTCTCATGACAAAAACCATTGATTGTGAATCATTCATTTTAAGTTGTGCATCATTACAAGTCACACCCAACTTGATTGGTTACTCTAAATAATTGTCATGGAAACTACACACAAGTATATTAGTTTTTGATTGATTGAACCTTGCTTGTTTTTAGAATTTACTTCAAATTGGATTGACACTCCTTTTTGCTAAAACTTGTTTACTAAACCTAAACCCCAATTCCCTTGGGACGATCTTGACTTACCCACCTTTACTACCACGGACGAGTATACTTGCTCGTATGTGTGATTAGAGAATTGGATAAATCGTGTTTATAAATTTTAAAACTTGAACACAACGACACGCACATCAAGTTTTTGGCGCCACTGCCGGGGAATTGTTAAGATTTTCTTGGTAGTTGGGCTTAGTAGTCTAAGTTTTTTTTTTTTTTTAAAGTTAAAAAGTAAAAAAAAAAAAAAAAAAAAAGGTTTGGTTCGGACCAACCGAATCGGATGGATGTCCATCCGATCGGTTGGTGGTCTCGTTAACACTTTTTGTTTTAGTGATTTTTGTTATTTTTTTCAGTTTTTATGATTCATTAATATTGTGTTTAATTAGTAGAGTAATTAGATTAATTAATTTGGGGTATTAGAAAGTTTTATTATGTTAAATGTTAGTTAATGTAGTTAATTTGTTAATTTTAATGTTTGGTAGTTTGATAGTTTTCATTGAATGTGTTTATAATTAGTTTTTATGGTCATTAGTTAAAGAGTTAAAAGTTAATCACATAGTTTAATGCTTGATAGTTAATTGTAGGATTATATTAATTAGTTTTAGTTATTTATTCTTCTTTTTAGTTCTTCTTAAAAAAAAAAAAAAAAAAAAAAAAAAAAAAGTTAAAAAGAGGTTGTCATTAGTTTAGTCTTATTAATATATATATATATATATATATATATATATATATATATATATATATATATATATATATATATATATATATATATATATATATATATATATATATATATATATAAAATTTTTGATCGAACCGATCGGATGCTGCCCGCATCCGATTCGGTGGTGAGAGTTCGTATTTTGCATTTTACCCATCCGATCGGATGGAAGGTGATACCGATCGGATAGTTGCCTCGGTATGATTTTTTGTGATTTTTGATTTTTAGTTGTTTTGATGTTTTGATAGTTTGAAGTTGTTTGTTAGCTTGCTTTGGTTTGATATTTTGATATGGTTCGATTATAACTAACCCTCACGCTAATAGTTTGGATTTTTGTTTTGTGGTTATGTTATAGTTAGTGCTTAAGTAGAATGGAGAGTTTAAGCAATGTTTCGGAATATTTGAGACACTTGGAAGAGATGTTGAGAAATTCAGGAGATTCTTTGGAGAAGTTGGAAAGCATTTTGGATGAAGCTAAGATTGGTTTCGAAAGAAAAGAAGAAGTTGGCGAAAGCATAGTGTGTTTACCTAAGGAGAAAAGGGTAGTTGTGTTTACGCAAGCACCCCCTAAAGAGTTTGATGTACCATTTATGAGGTATGCTACACCATGTGGTGTGGAAGGAGTTAAGGCTTGGGATGCTCAACTTAATATGGAATATGGTGAAAATTACATTACGGAAGAAATGCTTAGTAAGCTTGGCTTTGTTAGGCTTGATTATGAGAATTATGGTAGGAAGATAGTGAGAGATGTGAATGTTAATATTCATGGTCATGTTTTCAAAATTGATTTTGTTGTGTTGGAGTATGGAAATGCGGGTGAACCGGAAGTTATGTTTGGTAGAAATTTCATGGTGAAAACTAAATGTAGGGTTGATTTTGCTATGGGCGAGATGAGAATTGATGTAGATGATGATATGGTAGAGAAGAAGGAAGGTAGAGGAAAGATTGTTAAAATGGGAAAGGCTAATCGCAAGAAAACACTACTTAACAAACTTACCCAACCCTCCACCCCTAAGAATGAGAGTAGTTCATCTAGTTCATCACCCAAATCACCTCAAGAAGTTAAACCATTGACTCAAGAACAAAAAGAAGCTGTTTTGGAGAACTTGGGAATGAAATTTAAGGAGTTTATGGAAGAAAAGCCGGTTATAGAAGTGTTGAACAATTACATGGTTTATCGTAAGAAGTTAGATGCGGTTATGATGGCAACAGCTAGGCTAGAGGATAAGAATTTTGATGAGTTTGCAAGGGAAAGGATAGTTGAAAATGGGTTGCCTAAGAAAGAGAGCGATCTGGGAAATTTTGTGTTACCCATTAAGGTGAATGGAACCGATGCAATGTATGCATTGGCCGATACAGGAGCAAGTGTGAATGTGATGCCATACCCGTTGTACAAAAGATTAGGACTTGGTAATCCTCAACCAAATCAATATAATCTTACTATGGCTGACAATTCAAGAGCAAAAGCAATGGGAGAAGTGAAGAATGTTAGAGTGCAAGTAGGATATCAAGCTTTCTTAGCCGATTTTCTTGTGCATAATATCCCCGAAGATAAGGAGTTACCATTGTTGTTAGGAAGAACGTTTTTGAGAACTTGCGGAGCTATTATAGATATGGGTAGAGGTACTATGACTATTAGTGATGGGATCTTGAAGCATACCTACTATCCTAAACCTAGAGGCAAGATTATTAAGGAAGTGCCTGAAGATGAAGAAGAAGAAGACCATTTAGGTTGTTTCGAAGTTGGTAGAGATGAAGAGGGAAGGCCTAAATATGGGCCGGTTGTCCCTAGTTACTTTGGTATTGAAGATGAGTTGGAAAGAGCATTAGCTATGGAGGTTTTTTATAACCCATTCAAGAATGTTTTTGTGTTCCATAAATTGACAGATTTTATTGGATCCTTACCGGTTCAATTGAAGAATTTGGAATGGGGACCCGAAGGAGCTAGTGTTTACAAGAAAGAAGAAGGTGATGGAGAATGGCATGTGAAGTTTGATATAGTTTGCCCGGATGGAAGGAATTTTGCAAGGAAGTTTAAAACACAAATGACTAACCGAAAGTTATCCGGCAAATTTCAAAGTGAAGACATCTTGAAGCATGAATACTTTGAAGGTTGAAGGTTGAAGAGCAAAAGATGAAGAATAAAGCACAAGGCTTGTGCTAATGTTTGTTTTGTTTATTTTTAATGCATTTTTAATAGTAGTTTAATGTTTTGCATTTAATTTTGAGTTAAGTTTAAGACCTTTTGGTTACCTTGTGGTTTTATTAAGTTTTAATCTATGGAGTTAAGTTTTGTTTTAGAAGTTGTAGAGATAGATTGGATAACAAGTTGGGAGAATAAGTGTGTTGGTGGTATTTTTCATATTTAAAGTGAAGTCTTTTTAAAGGAGTCAAATACTTTCCATTTGTTCTTGAGAAGTGTCAAAAAGTTGAAAGTAAAGGAAAAGTGAAATTTTGCAAAAATTCAATCCGAATCGGTTGGATGAAATACTGATCGGATGGAGTGAAGTATATATACTCAAGATTTCAAAAATCATAAAAACACACACACACTCATTCCACCACACTTGGGGTTCATTAATTCGACCATTAGAAGAGTTCTAAGAGTTGCAGGAGAGTTGAAGGATCATCAATGGCACCAAAACAAGTAAGTAACACCATCAATTTGTGTCAATTAGGTTTTAATTCGAGTTGATTGAATTAGGTCAAAATTTAGGCGTTTTTGATATAGTTCGAATTAAGGCATGATTTTTCTGGAATTGATGGGTAAATGATTGAGGAAATCATTGCAAAAAGAATGAGATGGATTGATTAAGTTTTGAGGAAGAATTAATTAATTGATTTTTTGAATCATATGGGTCAAAACTTTGAATCGATTCTGGGTAGAAATTAATGATTTCCAGATGTTGTTTAGATGTTAATTAGTGTTCCTAGGATGATGCATTATGGATAAGAACATCAATAAGGTTTGATTTCGAATATGTTCATAGGTTCTAAGATTGATCATGCGAGTATGTTATGGATATGATTTAGAGATAAGTGGGATGTGCAGAGACCATAGTGATTGATGAAATGCAGGATAGGGAAGAGTGGAACTAGATAGGATTGATTTGAAGTCGGAAAATTTTTGTTTTGGATACAGTGAATCCAACCGATTCGGTTGCGTGTTGATACCGATCGGCTGGACAAGGTCAAAACTCCATCCGATCGGATGGAGAGAGCTACCGATCGGATGGAGCCCTCGGTAAAACTTTTTGAAGATTTTCAAAACGAACCTTTAGGACTTCTAAATCATGTAACCTTGTTTCTTATACTCTTATACTAACGAATAGTCATGATTTCTACAGAGGTTTCTTGCAGGAGGATCGAGTTCATCGCGTGAAGTTGGTAATCCAATTGTGAAAAAGTTTGTGAATAGGAATGTCAAGGAGAAGGTTAAGTATACTGTGAATCCAGAACGCAATGAGAATTTGAAGTTTAGTGGCTTAAGAAGCGAAGAGAAGCACGCTTTTCATGAGTGTCTCTCGAAGTTACAAGGGCGAAGGCTTGCTATTCCCAGGTTAGTCGATTGGGATTTATTTCATGAGTTTGGATGTGAGATAGAGTTAAGGGACTTGATGAGAATGACATATATGTATGAAGGAGACGGTTCTAGTTTTGAGGATTATTCGTGGGAGAATGCGTTTAGTATCCACGAGAAAGTTAACCGTGAATGGTGTTTGGAGTTTTTCTCCACGTTTTACTTTGAGAGGAAGGTTGTGGATCTTATGAATGACAAATGCATTTGGTTTAGGCTCTGTGGTAGAGAGCATGAGTTTACTTTGCCAGAGTTTGCCGTTGTTCTTGGCTTGTACGAGCCAGATGATATCAAAAGTCGATTGTTTGCATCTCATTTTGTGAGATTAGTAAGGAGGCATAATGATTATGCCAGGTTAGCTGAGTATTGGAACAGTGTTGGTGACCCAAGTTGTACTCGAAGGAATTCATCAAAGCTAAGGAATCCGCTGTTGAGAATTTTACAGAAATTGATAGCTTGGAGTGTTTTGCATAGGACAGGAAGCCATGACAAGTGCAATCAACCGGATCTTTGGGTGATGAAGTTGTTGGAGGAGAAGAATGGGAATGCGGCTTGGATAATAGCCGAGTATCTTTCAAGGAGAGCACCAGGAATCAAGGACAATAGTGCAATATGTGGTGGTCACTATGTGACCAAGTTGGCAAAAAGATTGGGTTATTATGTGGATATAGAGTTAGCGAAGTGTTCAGAAATGTTAGATAGTGAGACGTGGGATGAAAGGAGTTTTAATACGGCATTAAATAGGAAGACACGAGAGTTGGGAGCTTGGATTGAGCCTCAAATGGCTGCACCTCATGGAGCACCACAGCAGCTTTACCAACAACAACCGTATCAGCCACCACCTCATGTTGGGAATGTTCATGCCCCGGGTAGTTTTGACTCGGGATGGGGAGATTGGAACCGTGAGCTAAACGAGATTGAGAAAAGGGATGTGTGGAGAGATTCAATGATGTTGAGGCAAAATTACAACTATGATTACTCAATGCCGATGCTTCAACATGTGGCTCAACAAGCCGATTATGAGGTACCTCCTTACAACCCACCAAATGTTCCACCCTACCCATTGGAGTATGACCCGTATCCTGGCCAATACCCTTACCCATATCCTGGGTACGCACCATTTCCTGAACCAGTGCCGGTGTATGGCAGAGTTCCTAATGTTGGGAGTTCGAGTTTTGATGTGGGCGGTTCTTCAAGGGGTGCTGGAGAGAAAAGACAAAGGTACACAATTTTTGAGGGTGATGAGAATTTTGAAGATGTCGATGAAGATGTGAATGGAGAGAGTGAAGATGAGAGGGTTAATCCGGACATGGATTACGATTGATCGATGGTTGTTTATGACTATGGTTTCAAAACAATGATGGTTGAACTATTTCTATTTTCTATTTCTACTACTTTAACTTTAACTCTTGTAGGATTTATTTGTTTTAATTTTGGGTTGTTGGATTATTTTTATTTTATTATGTTTTGTTTGGTTTATTGTTTTTGTATTTTGTTTTGTTTGTTTCGAGCATAGTTTGCAGTGTTTGCAGGGGAAGAATTGACGGAAGCTTAGTGTTGATCAATATTTGGAGTTGGAAGAACTCATGAGATTACTTGTGATCAACTAGGCCTATGCTAATTTTTTTTCCCGGGTAGTTTTTCTCTAAATTTTTCCCATTTCCTTTACTTTGAAGTTCGTTTTATTACATTGAGGACAATGCAAAACTTAAGTGTGGGGGAGGGAAGAAAATAGGAAAAATTGGTTTAATTTTTAATTTTTAATTTTTTTTTTTTAGATTTTGGATTTCAAGAACTAGAATGTGTGAATTTATTCGCCTTTGATTTTTCTAGTTGTTAGACAAATTGATTCAATGGTAAATAATAAGGTTATTTGAAAAAAAATTTGTAATGTAGTCAAGTTTTGAGAGTTATTGGTAACTATTGCTAAGTACATTTTACCACCACTTTAAATTGTGAGGATTCATGCCTTATATTTCGTATGAGTGTGCCGGTGATTATGTCAATTCTAGAACTTGTACTTGTTATGCATTACGGTTAAAATTACTTTCAAGTAATAAAATATATTCAAATGATAAGAGGCAAATTAGGATTTTCACCAAATGGCCATCCGTTTACAATACATTTTTGCTAACCACATCGGTTATTTGTCCTAAGTAATTGGAACCCATTTGTTAGCATTATATGCTAGATACCCTTAGTTACACCCTTTTGAGCCTATCTTTTCTTTTGATTTAACCCAGAAATTTTTACACCATACACCTTAGACTTTCCCGAATCAAGTCCAAATGAAGTTCGAAACTATTTATTTTTGATGATTGCATGATTGACCACACCTTGTATGTGTATATGTTGTTCCAATGAAGAAGGAGGTCGCTACTCTTATTTATATTTTTTGTAGCGTGTTCTCATCCAAAGTGTAGGGGTGGTTTTTTTTTTTTTTTTTTTTTTTTTTTTTTTTTTTTTTTTTTTAAAAAAAAGAGAGAGAGAAAAAGAAAAGAAAAAGCCAATGAGCTATGTATGTATGAAAATAAGATAGTCAAGGAGCTATTATGGAAGATTGGAGTTAGTATGTAATTCGGAATAATGATCGAAGAAGTTTGGTGGAGTAATCATTTGTGATATAAAGAGTTAGGATAGAATTTGGACTTGATTCTTGTTTGATTTTTATTTTTATAGAACCAAATCAAATTCCCATGTCTTATCCTTACCCTTACCAATTACTTTATTCGTTGTTAGCTTTCGAGCATTCGGATTTAGTGATGGCTTTGTTTAGATATGTAGCACACGTATGTTCTAGTGACCATCCGAGTTTTTGGGTAGTTGAAAAGCGTTGTTAGCGATCTGGTGAGTAAATTGGTGACCATCCGTTATGCAAGTAACGTCGTTAGCGAACCAAGGCACGATCTAGTGACCATCCGTTGCTTGACTACACAAGGATTCGTTGTTAGCGAGCTATGATGTTCTTGTATGAAATATCTATACATTAGCTAGGTAATCAAAACCCTTTTGAAGCCTAAAACCCAAATAAAAGACCTCTTTGATGTTTTATTTTGTTGTTTTGATACAAGTACAAGCTTATGGTAAGAGACATGAATCGCGTCTGAGCAATTGAGTGATCTACAATCAAATCTACCATCGAGAGTTGTGTGAATTTAAAATTTCCTTTGTAAGGTGCTAGGTGATCTTATCAAAGATCGATTTAACTTGCATACATTTCAAGGATTTTTTCATGAACGTAATGAAAATACCATTGAGTTCAGTTTTTCTAAAAAATAGACTTGCTCGAGGGCGAGCAAAACTCAAGTGTGGGGGATTTGAAAACGCTTAAATCTAACATGTTTTTAGGTGCGTTATTGCTAGTTTTGTGCATCATATTTGGTTATATTTGTGTGTATTTGTTGCTAAATGATGAAAAAGTGTGTATGCAAGTAAATATAGCCAAGTACAGGAAAAGTTGAGGAAAATACGAAGAAATGAAGAGATTATGCACATAAGGAGAATTACGAGAAAGAAACCACATGATACTTCAAAGAATTGATTAGACCAAGACTTCTATGCCTTATATATCAAGAAAAGATCTAGTTCTATGAAAGAAATTAGTGGTACAGCAAAGGATCAAGCATGTAACGAGAAGAGAAAAAGAGAAAATAAAAGTTGCATGGCAGAGTCATCCATCCGATCGGATGTTGCCCGCATCCGAATCGGATGGTTGAAGTTTGAGACACCGAGAGCTCCAACCGATCGGTAGGTGCCAAATACCGATCGGTTGGCCGACACTGAAGTTACAAAGTTGCATTTAATGATGAATTTAAGCCCCATAATCATGGAGGCTTATCATTTCTCGGCTGTTAACTCATTTGGGACGTTTTTACTTGAAGAATAAGGGTTTCCTCACTTATTTAAGGAACCCTTAGTTAGTTTACAAAGAGAGTTCTTTTGGGGGAAGTGACATAACCTAAAAAAGCTACACCACCTTATTATTATTGCCCGAAAGCTTGTAGTTGCTGTGAAAACATCCAGGAGATCTTGAGTTCGAGTCTCAAGAGTTGCGTCCGTGTGTGGAGTTGTTTACGTGTGATAATAGGCGATTGGAGGAGTGTGGATTGCTATAGTTCCACAATTCTAGTTCTTGTAATTCCTTGATTAGGTATTTCTTGTTGAGTTATCATGAACTACTTTTACTTTTACTATATGATGAATGATAGTTTGGTTAATTACTAATTTTAGTTATACTTGTGTGTGGATGATGTGACAATTGTTGGAGTAATCTTATCATAGTGATGCATGAAAACATATCTTGTTTTATGAGTTTGTTGAGATAAAATCTAATCTTGCTTAATTGGTTGGTAAAAACAATTTCAAAGATTTACAAAGGCCGAAAGGAGTTTTCTTTATGTTTTTATTCCAAAAAGTTAGTGCACGAATTAGTATGGATTGTGGTGTGTGACAAGCAACACCTTTACTCATTAAAATGGATTTGGAAACGATTTCATCACGAAAAAGGCCGAAAGGATTCGTAGGAATTCTTAAGATAAGAAATGCTTTCAAACAACAAAAAGGACTTAATAGAATTATCGTAATAGTTAATCATGGCCGAAAGGAGTTAACTAGGAGATTGAATTCTTAGATTTGATTTCTCATGACAAAAACCATTGATTGTGAATCATTCATTTTAAGTTGTGCATCATTACAAGTCACACCCAACTTGATTGGTTACTCTAAACAATTGTCATGGAAACTACACACAAGTATATTAGTTTTTGATTGATTGAACCTTGCTTGTTTTTAGAATTTAATTCAAATTGGATTGACACTCCTTTTTGCTAAAACTTATTTACTAAACCTAAACCCCAATTCCCTTGGGACGATCTCGACTTACCCACCTTTACTACCACGGACGAGTATACTTGCTCGTATGTATGATTAGAGAATTGGATAAATCGTGTTTATAAATTTTAAAACTTGAACACAACGACACGCACATCAAACCACCAGATAGTTGAACCTTGGACCATCAAATGATTTAGTCAACAGGTCAGCCACATTCTCATCAGAGTCGATCTTAAGCACCTGAATGAGATACTTCTCATAAGCATCCCTTATGAAATGATGCCTAATCTCTATATGCTTTGTTCTTTGATGAAACACTGGATTTTTAACAATACAGATGGTACTTTGATTGTCAATGAAAATTTTAGTGTTCATGAAGTTGAACCCATAATCCAACAATTGATTTTGCAACCAAAGGACCTGTCCACAGCAGCTAGCAGTAGCAACATACTCTGCCTCAGTAGAAGATGTAGCCACAATAGTCTGCTTCTTGCATTGCCAAGAAACCAACCTTCTTCCCAAAAACTGGCAACCTCCTATAGTAGATTTTCTATCAAAGTTTGCTCCAGCATAGTCACTATCACTATAAGCTTCCAGCACAAAAGAAGAATCCTTTTGGTACCAAAGTCCCAGCTTAGGTTGTCCTTTTAAATACTTGAAGATTCTCTTAACAGCATTTAAATGGGAAGTCAAAGGTGTAACCTGATGTCTAGCACAAGCACAGACTGCAAACATGATATCAGGCCTTGAAGCTGTCAAATACATCAAAGAACCTATCATAGATCTGTATAAGTGAACATTTACAGCATCATCAGGTTCATGATTGGATTTAGGCTTTGGAGCTTCAAAAGGTGTTGTAGCAGTCCTCACACTGTCCAAGTCAAACTTTATAAGTATGTCATGAACATACTTTTCTTGATTAATGAAGATACCATCTGGTCTCTGTTGAACCTGTAAGCCCAAGAAGAATGTCATCTGCCCCATAGCACTCATTTCAAATTCACTTTTCATTAATTCCTCAAAATCTTTACACCAGGCTTCATTAGTGGAACCGAAAATAATATCATCTACATACACTTGTACCAAGATGATATCTTTAAAATTCTTCCTAATGAAAAGTGTTTTATCTATTGTTCCTCTTCTGTAACCATGTTTAAGTAGAAAGGCAGACAACCTGGCATACCATGCTCTTGGTGCTTGATGAAGTCCATAGAGTGCTTTCACCACTTTATAAACCAAATCAGGATGTTGTGGATCCACAAACCCCTGTGGTTGAGTAACATACACTTCCTCTTCAATACTCCCATACAGAAATGCACTCTTCACATCCATCTGATAAACCACAAACCCCATAAATGAAGCAAAAGCCAAAAACAATCGAATAGCTTCAACTCTTGCTACTGGTGCAAACACCTCATCATAGTCAATACCCTCTTCTTGTCTATGTCCCTGAGCTACCAATCTAGCTTTATTTCGAACCACAATTACCCTAGCGTCCCTTTATTCTTGAGAATCCATTTAGTTCCAATTGCATGTTTTCCTTCAGACAATGGTACTAATACCCATACTTTCTGATTCTTGAACTGCTGCATTTCCTCTTGCATAGCCTCAACCCAATCAGAATTATCAAGGGCTTGAGATACACTACTTGGTTCAGTTTGAGATAGAAAGCAAGCATAGAGACAATGAAGATAGTCAGTGTGATTGCTCCTTAACTGTTCCTGAATGTAACTTAGAAAAGCAGATTCTCCAAACTTGGATTGATTCAACCTTCTTCTTGTTTGAACAGGAGAATTTAGATCACCAAGAATCAAAGATTGAGGATGTACTGTGTTAATCCTCTTGTTAACAACAGGATCTACCTCATAGGTTGTGGCTTGATTAGTTATAGAGGGATTTGCTTCACCATCATAAGAGGAGTGAGTGAAAATTCCAGATCTTGACTGATGATGAGGATCATTCAGCTTAGCTGCTGAAGAGAGTGAATTTCCCAGATCAGATGGACTTGGGAATCTAGTTGGAGGCTCACTGAATCCCAACAAATCAGCAGATGGAGTAGACAAAGAAGCAGCAGGATTAGTGACATCGGCAGGAACAGCAGATGTATCAGCAGTAACAGGTGAACTACCAGCAGAATTGACATCAGCAGGAACAGGAATCCCACCAGCAGAAGCCATTTCTCTTCTAACTTCAGCTTCAGCATTTCTCAATAGCTCCACTGTTTCTTGTGAAAACCCAGAACCAAACTTTTCAGCAGCTCTCTTTGCTTGATATTCTTGTCTTTGAAGCCTAGCAAGGTCTTCTGCAAAACTTGAATTATCTTCAGTCTTATCAGAAGAATCTTTGAGTTCTGTACCTGAAAAGTGGTTAGAGGGAAAAGAAGGAACAACTATTGGTTGTTCATCACACTCTGAATCAGACTCATCATCTGAGGTACCTGCATTGTTAGATGAATAAACATGTGTACCTACAGATTGATTAGCTTTATATCTAGAATAACCCAAAGAATCAGTCAAATAATCAAGGTCAAAATACCAGTCATGACCTGCACCCTGTAAATTAGGTTTGTCTTCTAGAAACCTTAAATTTAGTGTTTCTTCTACCCTCTTAGCAGACAAGTTATAAACCCTATAGGCCTTACTATGAGCAGAATATCCAACAATGAACCCCTCATCTGCCTTCTCTTCAAATTTACCTAGGTGATCACTAGTATTCAAGATAGTTACATGACATCCAAAAGGCTTAAGGTAACTTATGTTGGGAACCTTTCCAGGCAAGAGCTCATAAGGAGTTTTGTTGTGGGGATTAGTAATAGATACCCTATTCAATACATAGCAAGCAGTGCTTACTGCTTCAGTCCAAAACATGGTAGGCAACTTAGAGTCAGCTAGCATAGATCTAGCTGCTTCTATAAGGGTCCTATTTTTCCTTTCTGCAACCCCATTTTGTTGTGGGGTTCTGGTACTACTATAATCTCTTTTAATCCCCTTATTCCCACAAAATTCAATTAAATTAGAGTTTTTAAACTCACTTCCATTATCACACCTTATAGCCTTAACCTTCCTATTCAGCTGGTTTTCAATTAAGGTAATAAAATCCCTAATCACAGAATAGGTTTCATTTTTAGTACCTAAAAAGAAAGTCCAAGAAAACTTGCTAAACCCATCAGTAATCACCAGACAATAATACTTATGGTCTCTACTTCTGATAGAAGTTGAACCAAAAAGATCCATATGAAGCAGTTGCAGAGGCTCAGAGATGGTGCTCACAGCAGTAATGGCCTTGTATGATGCCCTGTGTTGCTTTCCTTTATTGCAGGCAACACAATTGTGTTCATTTGTGAAGGTCTTGAAAGGGAGTCCTTGCACTAAGCCATTCTTTGCCAGTTTGTTGATAGTCTTGGAGTTCACATGTGCCATTCTTCTGTGCCATTTGTTTGCTTCATCCACAGAAGCTTTTGCCACCATACAAGCAAGATTACCCTCAGGGTTAACATCATTCAGATTGAAACAATACAGGTTGTGAGTCCTTGGAACTTTGAGCACTATCTCACTATCATCAGGCATCTTGAAGTCCTTGGAGAGCACAAGACAGTCAGTCTCAGTGAAGAGAACTCCATTCTTCTTATCACATATTTGTGAGACAGAGAACAAATTGAAGTTCTTAAGTTCCTTTACATAGAGAACATTCTCAAAGTCCAGTTTAGGAGTCTTAATGGTTCCTTTCCCTGTAATCTTTCCATCACCTCCTCCAAATGTCACAGTTCCTCCATAAAAGGGTACAAAGTTATGCAACCTTTCCAAATTTCCTGTCATACTCCTTGAACAACCACTGTCAACAATACCTACTTCTTTACTCTTAAAAGGAATGTCCTACAGAACAAAATAACATACAACAATGTTAGATACATGGGAGGCCCAAGTCATTACTGACTTGGGTCTGCCTTGTGGATCAATAAAAATTAAACCATGGAGATTGATGAGATCCACCATTGTTCTTGGACCCCATTCTCATATATTTGTTATTGTTTCTCCAAGAACAACATGCTGAGGACTTAACAGCAGTTCCCCATCTTGCCCTTCCCATGTTAAAGGTGTCAAAATAAACAGGCCACATATCATTTTGAAAGTAAGTGCTGGTAGGCCTGTAGTAGGATCTAGAAACATTGCTTCTCCAATCAGCAGGAATGGAATTATCAGCAGCAACTGGCTTACCAGCAGGAACTGGCTTGCCAGCAGCAACAGAAGCTCTACAAGAGTTTATTCTTGCTGCTTGTGGAATATATGGGGGAATTTCATTGACATTGTTCCACACAGACCTATTTTGACATGCATATTTACCCATCTGTTTTTCATAATAGTCACAATCTTTAATAAGATGATCATAACTACGACACACAAAGCAAGATTTCTTTCTAGGGGACTTTTTCTTAAAATTATCTTTCTTATTTCAATCAGAAGAATTCAAACCAACACATGAATCAAAATTATCCTTAACAGAATTAAAATCACAACCATAACTGTTTGAAACCAAACTAAAACAAGAAACATTATTGTTTTTAACATTATCAAAAGAAACATCTTCAGCTCTTTGGGATTCATCAGAAGCCACTTTTGAAGACAAATCTTCTGATTTTATTGATGCCGACTTCTCACTTGATCCACATGTGGCATAGTCTTCAGTCTTGATTTCTTCAGATTTGTCACTGTTAGAACAATAGACAAATTCATTAGAGTCACAATCAAGATCAGGCAAGTTCTTTGCCTTTTTGCCATAAGTCATTTGTGAATCATCAAAGTCAAGGTCAAGGGCTGTGTGGATAGGGACAGGCTTAAAAACACCTCTTATAGGTGGAGGAACTGCATTCATCCCTCCTTCCTTAACAAACTTAACAGGTGTTTGATAATCAACTTCTTTGGGGTAGGGTCAAATATCCTAGGGTTATATTCCCCAACATCATATCCCAACCCTTTCTTACGCCAACCAGACTGAGTACCATAGTTAACAAGATATTTTTCTGATTGTTGCCATGAATTTATCCTAGCCACTTCACTATCCAGTTTACCCTGTAATTCCTGATTTTCTAATTTTAACTTAGCATATTCTCTTTCAGAGTGTTTTAGACAGTTATTGGAGTTCTCTAAGTCTCTTTCCAAAACCCTTATCTTTTGTTCATATGCTAGCTGATTAGCTTCATGCCAAGCCTTTTGTTTTTCCACAGTTTTAAGTACCTTTTTGTAAGCTTGAATTTCTACAAACAATTTATTATATTCAGGCTCCATTTCATCAAATTCCCTTTTTAACTCAGTGTATTTATTTTCACTATCCTTTTGCAATTTATTATATTTAATTTCACAATCAAAAGGACATTTTAGTACCTGAGTTGGATAGCCCATCATTCCAAATTCTCCAGCCACATGTGTCTCAGCTCCATTTCCAGCAATCATCCCATAAATCCGTGAAGCTCCAGTCACCTCATGTTGTTCCCAATCCAGCATTGCATCCACAGACACTAGGGCTTTATCTTCCTCTAGCTCTAATTCTTTCATTCTGAATGCTGAATACCTTGATCTATCATCAACTTTCTTGTCTTGGCATTCTCTGGCAAAGTGACCTATCTGACCACACTTGAAGCACTTCACCTTCCTTCTGTCAAACCTTGCACCTTCTCTTCCAATGAGATTGAGCTTCCTCCCAGACTGCTGCTCAAACCTGTTAACCTTTAACGACAGCATAGCCAGCTGCCACTTGATGTCCATCTCCTCCAAATCAAATTGATCAATTTGATCAAAGTCATCATACATAAATTGCTGTTGTGGAGTACTTTCAGCAACAAATGAATGAAGAATTTCCTCAACAACATTGTCATTCCTTGATTGAGATCTTGGTGTTGCAGGAGAATAGGAAACAGATGAAGATGAGGGATTTGGGCTATCACCATGAGAGACCTTGTTAGCACTGGAAGCACTAACAAATGCAGTATGAGTAGGTGTATGAGATGAATAAGTAGAAACCCTTTTGATGTCAATCTCTAGGGTCTTGAGCTTGTTGTACAGATCATCAAAGCTTAGGTAGTCCAATCCTCCTTTGGCTTTCAGAGTTATAGAAACTTGAGACCAGGATGAAGGTAAAGCCCTCAGAAACTTTGTGTTGCAGTCTTCATTGTCTGGTCGAGCCTGCAACTGATTAAGTTGGCTGAGGATCTTGTGAAATCGATCATACCCTTTGTGAATACCTTCTTCCTCAGAGATCTAAACTCCTGAAATTCCTGCTTAAGCATTGATTTCCTCATCTTTTTGGACTCCTCATTCCCACCGAATCTAGCTTTTACAGCAAGCCAGATTTCTCTAGCATCATCCAGGTGATGAAAATCACCCATGTGATCCTCTGGGAGAGCCTGAAGCAAGAGCGTTCTTGCTTTAGTTTCCCTTTGCACAGCCAGCTGCTCCTCAGCTGATGTAGGAGCGAGAATAATGATACCCCCATTCTTATCTCTTCCAATTCTCTTCTTGCTATTCCCCTTGAGGATAACATTCCAAAGATGGTGATCACTGTTGGAGATCCAGTACTCCATCTTCATAGCCCAGACTTCATACTCTTCCTTCTTAAGATATGGGAACTTTGCATTACTGTTGGACACAGTGGTTGTAACAATTTGTTGTTGAACTTTTGTGGGTTCAGGTTCTTCATTGTTAATGGCATCGAATTCAGGGTTTTCATCGCCCATTGTGAAAGGGTTTAGAGAGATTGTTTTTGAGAACTTTTGTTTCTTGATCAGAGATCCTCACGAGGCTCTGATACAAGTTGTTGAATCTAACACGCCTGCTAGATCTTTGAGCCTATGTGGATCAGTAGGATGCCTATGTAATCACAAGCACACTACAAGAGAATCTCTGAATTCGAAGTAGAAAAGAAAAAGAACTAAGACAATGATCCTCTATGGATCGATTAATGAACTAAAAGATAATTTTTATTGAGAATTGTTAAGTTGCAAAGATGTGTCAAACTCATAGACGGGGTGTTTCTTTTATAATGATAAGAAACCCTAACCCTAACCCGTCTGATGCGTGGTTTTGCGACCTTACAACAGGTTTTACCTCTCGAGGGATCTCAAGAGGCTTGCAATCTCCACCAGGCAGTGTACCTGACCGATATAGTATAGTGTAGTGGCAAGTACCGAGGGATTGATCGTTCTCTAGGGGAATAGTGTCATTAGGATTGAAAAACTACTCTAATAGGTCTAAGGGTGAGGGAAGATTCTTTTTGTATTTTTTATATTTTTATAAAAGCAAGTAAAATCTCGGGTTTGAAGGAGTGGGCGGAATTAGTTGCTAGTCAACTAACCCAAATAACTACAACTACAAATAAAATAAAATAACTGAAAATAAAAAGGTTGTGGAACTTATATGGAGAGAAATGTGTTTACTTAGATTTCCTTACTCCCTAACTATCTTTTACCGGTTGATTAGTGTGTATTAATTGCGTGGATGACGGGTGTATTCCTTAATACCAATCGTGGGGTGGCGTACGTACTTCCCCAACTCTATAAGCTCCTACTTCACTCCTATGTCGAGCCGGCTAAGAAGCTCCTAACATGGGATCACTAGAATTCGCTCATGCATTAAATACAACCATAATAACCTTAGTACGCATTGGTTCATGTTTCTTAAGACGTTCAAGCAAGTTACCGTATAGGAGGTTAGCTAGTTTTCTTAAGCCTAACATCGATAAACAATCATCCAATACAATTAATAACACACCAACAACCAATAATCAATAGTTAGGTTTCATTAGATCTAAGCAAACACAAGATAAATCTAGCCTAGCATGTTAAATAAAAGACAAGAACAAGATATAATCAAACAACACATAGACATATTGAATGATTAATTGATTACTTATCTTCAATTGAACATGGGAGATCCAAGGGTATAAAACCCTTAAAAGTGGCAGAAAAATCGTCTTAGGGTTTCTCCTCACAAAGTTGCACACTAATGACTAAAAATTATGAGAATATATATAGAAAATCAGATCTGACGGCGTCACGTTATAGAGCTGACGCCGTCACCTCGTCGCGGTTAGGGTTTCTTGATGGCCTTCTTGACGCCGTCCCCTTTTAATCGTCCAAAATCCTCTCTGGCGCGTCAAGGGTTGACGGCGTCACACTGGGACTTGACGCCGTCACAGGTACTTTTCCAGCAGATTTAGAGACTTTGTCGTTTTCTTCACTTTTATGCTCCAAAAACGTCCAAAATGCTTCCTTTTCCAAATTTCATCTCCAAAGTACCTAAAATGACAAAAGGAACGATTTAGGGCAATATTTGATCAAATAAATACGATTTAGGGCTTAAATGACCCCCTAAAAGCGGTACACTTTTCGCTTCATCACCGTCCTACAAGAAAACGAGTAAAGAGATAAACATGATCTCTTCTAAAAATAAACATACTAAACATACGGATAACTAACAATAAAATCCGCAGCAACAAACACTATCAGCAGAAACAAAATATAACTATCAGCAGCAATGAGCTTCGGCAGGAACCAACACTATCAGCAGGAACCAACTTTCACTATCGGCAGCAACAAGAAATATCTTATTTCCAGAATTCCCAATATATCCCTAGAAACACATCAAGTTTTTGGCGCCGCTGCCAGGGATTTGATCACGTTTGTGTGAAGTTTTTGTCCTATTTCTATTTGTATTATTATTCGTTATCGTATTCGTGGAAGTTCTTTAAAAATATTTTTTTTATATAATTTTTTTTTCCTGTAAACCTTCGGTCTGAAGCTTGACCGAGCGGTCCTAGCTCTCGGTAAGATTTTTCCAGAACCAAACCGCCGGTCCAGCCCCTCGACCGCCGGTTCAGTTTTCATAAATATATATATATATATATATATATATATATATAATATATATATATATATATATATATATATATATATATATATATATATATATATATATATATATATATATATATATATTTCCAGACCTAGACCGGCCGGTCTCAACTTTCTGTGATTTTTTTTCTTTTTCCTTTTCTTCTCTTTTCGAACCAGACCGCCGATCCAGCCCCTCGACCGCCGGTCCATTGGTTACTTTTCATCAATTTTATTTATTTATTTATTTTTCTTTAGTTTCTTTTTAAATCCTTTTCGATAGGGTTCGTTTTTCTCGTGTATGACCGCTTGCTCTTCAAGCGACGAATTGCGCACACCATTGTCTAACCCCGAAAGTTTATTTTGCAAAAAGAGAACTCCATTCGTTCCACCCGATCAAAGAATTCCAAGAACCAAGAATCCACTGTTTGATAACCTTTCCGAAGTTCATCCAATCGTCAATCTTTTCCTTGAATTACCATTTCCAATGGCTGACGATCAACCTATGTGGGATGCCAATAGGGTTGTAGCTCCTACACCCGCAGCTGCCATTGTTCCCGTTAATATTGGAGAAAACTTTACTATTAAAGGTCATCATCTTTCGATGATTAAAGACAACCAATTTGATGGTAGAGCTAAACCCGATCCGCACAAACATATCGCCGATTTCCTTGAAATTTGTGACATATTTCGTTATGGAACTACCGATGCAAATTCAATCCGTCTTAAACTTTTTCCATCGTCTCTCACCGGAGAAGCGAAAATTTGGTATAATGAATTAAGCCCCGGAGTGATCACAACTTGGGACCAAATGAGAAGAGCGTTTGTTGGACGTTTCTTTCCACCAGCCATGTTTGATCGTCTCTTAGGTGAAATTCGTAGTTTTACTCAAAAAGAAGGAGAAAATCTTGTTGAAGCTTGGCTTCGAATGAAAAACATGCTCCGAAGTTGTCATGGGCATGGATTGTCTCGTGGTAACATCATTCAAATCTTTTACTATGGTCTCGATGACACAACTCAAGGCATACTTGATGCCGGAGGAATTTTCCTTTATAAGACCCCTAACGAAGCTTACAACTTACTAGAAGACCGTGTACTTCTAAAGCTCGATTGGTCCAAGGATTCCAAAATCAAACCTCAACGAAAATCGGTTGCATTCGCTGAAGCGACGAATGAAAATTCCAAAATCATGGATATGATGAAAGATCTCACCTCTAAAATCGATTCCAAATTCGAAAGTATCCAAAAAGAAATCAAAGAAATGCGTGAGGGATGCAACCATTGTGGTGGAAATCACTCATCATCCGAGTGTGATGATAAACCCATGGGAGGTCCCGAAGCAGAAGCCAATTATATTTCTGGAGGATATCGTGGAAACTACTACGGTAGAAATTCTCAAGATTGGCAAGATCGTCCACCAAGGGATGACAATCGTAATTCCCAAACTCGTGAAGACAACCGTCAGACATCTTCTCATGACGATACCCGTTCACCACCACAATCTCGTGAAACGAAAAACGAAGAATCTGAATTCGAAAAAACCATGCGTGAATTCGTGCATGCTCAAAAGCAAACAAACGAATTCATGAAAAATCAGTTCTTCATGCTCAAAAGCAAAGTCGAACAAGGTCAAAAGAATCATCAAGCTTCTATCCAAGATCTTGAAACCAAATTTGGTCGTCTTTCTGATCAACTTGCGGCAAGACCATCAGGTACCTTGCCAAGCAATACTCAAACCAACCCAAAACCATCATCATCTGGAAATTATCGTCCACCTCAAACAAGAAATGAGCATGTGAGTGATGTATATACTCGTAGTGGGCTATCTTATGATCCACCACCCAACCCAACCCAAACAACCACTATTGTTCATGAAGATAGTGAGGACGAAGTAGAAGAAGAACCAAAAGAAAACGAACAAATTTCTACACCAGTTATTAAATCTACTCCAAAACTCAAACCATACAAACCAATAATTTCATACCCTCAACGTTTGAGGAAAGAAAAGATGGAAGAGCAATATGGCAAGTTCATTGACTTACTAAAAGAAGTTAGAATCAACATTCCTCTTGTTGATGTCCTAGCTGGTATGCCCAATTATGGGAAGTTTTTGAAAGAACTTGTGAGCAACAAAAGTAAAATGGAAAACATTTCCGCTACCTTCTTGAATGAAGATTGCTCAGCCATTATTGAAAATAAACTACCAAAAAAACTCGGTGATCCTGGAAGTTTTCTTATCCCATGTACTTTGGGAAATTCAATCACTTGTGATGCTTTAGCCGACCTCGGTGCAAGTATCAATCTTATGCCATACTCATTGTATGCGAAGCTTTCAATCAATACATTGAAACCAACGAGAATGAGTATACGCTTAGCCAATCATACCATCCAATATCCTATCGGAATAGCCGAAAATATGCTTGTTCAAGTTGGGCAATTTGTTTTCCCTGTTGATTTTGTGATCCTCGAGATGGAGGAAGATAGGAAAGTTCCATTAATTCTAGGAAGACCTTTCCTAAATACAGCAGATGCTATCATTCGAGTGAAAAATAAAGAACTCAACCTTGGAGTTGGGGACGAAAGAATTTCTTTTTCAATTAATCAAGCCATGAAATATTCTCATGCGAATGATGACACTTGTTATAGCATTGATGTTATCGATGAAATAAAAGAGGAAACATTTGATGAGTTGCTTGACGAAAGAATTAAAACTCATAAAACATCTGGACAAATCAGTGATGAAGATCTCGACAGAGAATTCGCTGAATTCATGCAGATAGTTACCGAAGAAATTTCTGAGGAAGAAAACACCAACTTTGAGGAGTTGGAATTCAATGATGATATGAGAATCGAAACTTCAATTGAAGATCCGCCAGTAGATCTCGTCTTGAAACCTCTTCCTGATCATCTGGAATATGCATTTTTGGAAGAAAATTCTCTTCTTCCAGTTGTCATATCTTTAGCACTCAAAATCGATGAAAAAGAACGACTTATTTCTACACTCAAAAAGCATAAAGAAGCTTTTGCTTGGAAAACTTCTGATATTCCTAGAATAAGTCCAAACTTTTGCAAACATAAAATAAATATTAAAAACGATTATATACCTGTTGTTCAAAGACAACGAAGACTCAATCCAAATATGAAAGAAGTTGTTAAGAAAGAAATAATCAAACTTCTTAACGCTGGAATTATTTATCCCATTGAGGATAGTTCATGGGTGAGTCCTGTTCACTGTGTTCCTAGGAAAGGAGGAACAACTGTCGTAAATAATGAACGTAATGAACTTGTTCCTACAAGAACTATAACTGGTTGGCGTGTATGCATTGATTATCTAAAATTAAATGATGCCACCAGAAAAGATCATTTTCCATTACCGTCCATGGATCAAACGTTGGAAAGACTTGCAGGGAACAAATTCTTTTGTTTTCTCGATGGATTTTCCGGTTATTTTCAAATTCCAATAGATCCAGCTGATCAAGAAAAGACCACATTCACGTGTCCTTTTGGCACATATGCGTATAGCCGTATGCCTTTTGGTCTTTGCAACGCACCAACAACATTTCAAAGATGCATGATTGCTATTTTTCAAGATATGCTTGAAACCTCCATGGAAGTCTTCATGGATGATTTCTCGGTATTTGAAGACTCATTCGAGTCATGCCTTTCCAATCTTGATAAAATGATTGAAAGATGCAAAACTTCTCATCTCGTGCTTAATTGGGAAAAATGTCATTTTATGGTGACAGAAGGCATTGTGCTTGGTCACAAAATTTCGAGCAAGGGAATCGAAGTTGACAAGGCAAAGATAGATGCTATTGCTAAATTACCACCCCCAACTAACGTTAAAGGCGTTAGGAGTTTTTTGGGACATGCGGGATTTTACCGCCGATTTATCAAAGATTTTTCGAAAATATCTCGTCCGATGACGAAGCTGCTTGAAAAAGATTCAGTCTTTGACTTCAATGAAGAATGCATCAAGGCATTCGAAACGCTTAAAAATAAGTTAACAAATGCACCAATTATGGTTTCACCAAATTGGTCGCTGCCGTTCAAACTTAAGTACGATGCAAGTGATTATGCTATTGGAGCAGTACTAGGACAACGAGATGGTAAACATTTTCGTCCTATTTACTTTGCTAGCAAAACTTTGAATGGTGCCCAACAAAACTACACAGTGACTGAAAAAGAACTTTTGGCTGTAGTTTTTGCATTTGACAAATTTCGTTCTTATCTTGTTTTGTCGAAAACAATTGTATTCAACGATCATTCAGCTCTTAAATATCTGTTTGCCAAGCAAGATGCCAAACCACGTCTTATCCGATGGATTTTATTGCTTCAAGAATTTGACATAGAAATCCATAATAAGAAAGGTGCAGAAAATGTTGCAGCAGATCATTTATCTAGATTAGAAAATCCTAATTTAGAGGAACTCGGTGAATACGAGATTGATGATAATTTTCTCGATGAAACTCTTATGGGAATTGATGAAGAAGACGTCCCATGGTTTGCAGACTATGCAAATTATTTAGCTGGAGAAGTATTACAAAAAGGTCTATCTTACGCTGAGCGTAGTAGATTTTTCGCAAATCTAAAATACTATTTTTGGGATGAACCGTATCTATTTAAAATGTGTCCCGATGTGTAGTATATTCACAATCAAAGAAACTCGCGTTTGGGTCTATGTTATGGATCGAATAGATGGAGTTTAGAGAGAGAGAGGAAAAGAGTTGGAACCTTGAGAGAGAAAGTAAGTAGGATGTATTGAATATGAGAATAAGGTCCAACCCTCTCCCTAGGTGGAGAGGGGTATTTATACTATTACATAATATGCCCCGAGTGGGCTGTGGAGCAAGCTGACAGTAGGTAAAGACCCGACCCACTCCACAAGATCTATAATAACTAATCTACTACTAATATTACTAATAATCCTACGAGCTATGGAGTGCTAATAAGTACTCGGGGTGACCGAGTCTTCAACTGAATATTAATATTCCTAACAATCTCCCCCTAAGGGAGGTCACCCCGGAAATAATATTCTGAATTCTAGCACTCTATCCTTGGATCTTGACTTCATAGCTCGTAGACTTTGATTCTTCTATATCATCAATCTTTGTGCCTTCAGCAGTGAACTTTTGATGACTGATCTTTTATCTCGGATGATCTTTGAGTATCCTTGAAGTTATCATCCATCATATGTCTTCACGTTATCTTGCAGCATCGTCTTTATGTGAGGTTGTGATCTTTGAGCCTTCTTTGAGATCATCAGCCACCGTAAATCTCTGAGCTCATCCATTGATGTGATATTGCCTCCATGTGATTTGTTGTGACCATTAGACTGCATGCTCACACTTTTCTGGATCATGATAGATTTCATCAGAGTTGCGGAAGCTATGTTGTAGGTCTTTCAACTATCATGATGTCTTTGATAATTAATTGGAAGTGTGAGCATGGAGTGTGAATTGACACGTTTCTGCTGGAATCAGGAACCACCATCGCCATCTTTATATAAATCTGAAATAAAACAGTTAGCAATAAAGTTGGAGAATGAATATGGCTTTGTCATTTGTTCGATGTGGTGGTTGGATTTAACCTTCGGTTCTGTGAAGACCGACCTGTGATCAGGTAGAATCCCCTTTAAAGAAGATTCTCCTTGACAAGAATTTCCAGCTTGTAGTAATGAGTCTTCCAACAAATTAATGTCAGAATCATCATACTAAGCATGTTCTCATACCGGAATGTCTCAAAGCAGACAGCACGGTAGAGTGAATCAGTGAATTAAATACCCACTGATTGACGAGAAATTGATTAGAAAAATCACTTGCGTGTCACTGGATAAACATTTTGTGCAACACGACAAAGGTTTTATAAATTGAATCACATTTCTGTCAAAAATACTTTTGTTTGAAAACTTTCACAATCTATGTGCTCGAAACTTTGTTGGTGAGCACATTGAAAGGTTTTCCAAAAGTATCCATCAATCCATTTCCTGGAACAAGTTTGATTCAAATTTGAATCACCCCATCGTTTCTTTCCAGTTGTCACAAACTTGATCCATGAGGGATCTCACATGTCACCCACCAAGAGCTTGTTTGATGTTGGCTCTAGAAGGATTTCCATCTTCATTGTGAATACTTTACGTATCACTCGGATGTTCTGGCAATACCACAAGGATAATGCGTAGGACTCTTCATATATATTTTCTTGCTTTTCATGGTGTATGAAACAGCAAGTATATTGGAAATGTGTCCTAATGAGATTAATGGATGATCTCTTGGCTCTAGACTCAATAGTGCTTTTTGATTTAGTGATCGGAGGCTGGAGAGGACTGCCACCTTTTCAATATCATCTAACTCGGAGTGAGAGAGACGATAGCAATGTATTGATCTCCGTGACAACTGAAACAAGAGTCCTTTGAGGGACCTTGAGTGGCACGGGAGGGTTGTGCAGCGTATCACTGGGTCCATGATACTTTGTCTTCAATGTCAGCAATCAACCAAGTGATTCTGACAGCATATGAATTAACCCGGTTTCTGCCTAAAGTGTAAGGAGGGCTTCTTTCTTTTCACCCTTTATCTTTACATTTCTTTTTCATTCTTCAACCCCTTCAGTGTTTACCGAGACTTCATTACTAGTACCTTGTTGGGTTTGTTCCAGTACTAGCTCCATCATAGTCGGCACTCTTCCCTTATTCACACTTTTCTCCTTTTTAATCATACCTAAGGACTTCTATTCTAACTAGAGGATTGTTCCTAGGAAGATCCCTCCGGTTCTGGCTGGATCATGGGAACTAATACCTAACCTTACCATCCTTATAACTCCAATACTTAAAGTAAAATGGTCGGTCTTTGGTATTCTTTCACAATTGCCATCACAAATCATTTGCTCCCCCTCAATATGTGCATTGATATACGAAAGAGTTTAGCACATATGGGAGAGCCTACACTTGAGTTCCAAAAGATCACATGTTTATCAGAATTTCATATTTAAATCACATTCTCTCCCCCGATCAAAAATTTCAAACCATTTGAGATTTGTGATCCCAATTGATTTAAATAAGTTAGAAAATTATGGGAGAAAATGTGGTCAGGTTTAATATATTCTGATAATGAGACATTACGATGCTCCCCCTCAATCAATGAGGGAGAATGTTAGTGTCAGGTATGATAAGTTTGGAAGGGTTTTTTTTTTTTTTTTTTTTTTTTAAATCATACACTGACACATAACAACCAAATGTTAATTCACTTCTTATTATGTACAAAGATAATCGTTATGACAAAAATGATGTTGACCTTTTCGCTTCCCTGAAGGAGTCAGTAGTCAGCATCAATTATCCATCCACCAACAAATCTTCCCAAGTATTGTCGATCCCCACTTGGCGAGATCAGAGTAAGTACTGCTTTGTTGAAGTGAAGGTGGTGGAGGTGGTGAAGGTGTTGTTGTTGTTGTTGTCGTGGTGAATTCCGAGCCAATCAATAGAGTTTGAACATCTGATCAAATGGTTAGAGCTGGAACTGGCACATTCATATTGGCTATGGAATCTGCATAAGAGTATCAACACAGATATACATACATACAGATACACTATTCCTTAATAGCTACCACATAGCAGCTTGCCAACTCACAGTACCAACTTAATTTAATCAAACCACAATCAGGAAATTCATCAAACCACTATCTAGCATGAAGATCAATTAGCAATCATGAACATGGCAATTCACACAGATTTCAATATTCAACTCAGGATCTTAGGAACATGGTTCTAACATGATAGTTGTATACCTAGGCGAATCCTGAGAACATATGCACAATATCAACAACAATTAAGCAGCAGTCGACCAACAAAAGTCAAACAACATTTGAAACTCATTCATTCAGATCATACAAATGCCAGTGGAGTATTCAAAAACATCAAACACAATTGGTTTTCTAACTTCATTTAGATTTTGAGTTTTAAAGTATTTAGGGGATTAAACGAGGATTCCAAAGTAACACAAATGAACCTTCTAGATACATAAAGCTAGGAAACTATAAGCAAATTGCACATAATTCCCTAAACTTTCTAGCAACTAACACATTTGGCCATTTGATATAAAGTTTTAGTAAGATCCTCTTCCACTAATACCCCATTAACTACAAAACCATTTCTAACAAGTATGAGTTAACCAAGAAACCCGTTTGATGATATAAAATTTTAATTCACTCTCCCCCTCAATCAATGACCCGTATTCTAGTTAAAGATTTGTAGTCGTTGATTGAGTGACAAATTTTATGCATAATCCAAATCTAAAAGAATTTCAAGCAACACATAACCACCAAGTGTCTCACAAATAATTTTCAGAAGAATCATAGAATGAAAACTATTTGCATACAAAGAAGATTTCTCTTCTTTTTCAAGAAATGATGCACTGAAACGTACATCAGATCGAAGAAACATGGATATAAAGTAATCCATGCCCAGGTGAAAATCACCCAGTTGGAGGAACAGCCGTCTTTTTGGCGACGTGCTTTCCCCATTTTGAAGCGCGGGTTGCTATCTGAAGTAATAGCAAGCCATGAGACATGTTTTAACAATCCATTATAACTTCTGCTCGAGCTTCATTTAAAGTCCCGTGTCATTATTGAATGACATTTCTAAGACCGTAAATGTTATCGATAAACAGAAGACATGCCTAGATGAAACTATTTTTGGTATTTTCTAATTTTCTGATTTTTATGGTTTTTCTGGGTTTAAGTTTCTCTATTTACAATTTGTTGGTTTTATATTTTTCTATTTACAATTTTCTTGATCTATAATTTTCTATTAATAGTTTGGTATAAGATATGTACAAAATATGTTACTCAGTTTAAGACGATGATGACATGAATACCAGAATGAGGATACGTTCAGCATGTGGTAGAAATCTGAAGTCAACATCTCTTAAACTTTCACCACCAAAGCTTTCAAGGCTCCAAAATAATCATCTGAGCTTGAGCCTTCTCAATGTGAAGCTTTGATAGCTTCCCACCAAACCGACAATCTTCCTTTTGAGCAGTTTCAAAGCTCTCTTTCAAGCTTACGAAAGGTAAGTGTACAGCAGAAACCGTAGCAAACCCCATTAAATATTGCTGCTCCTTTTAAGAATAACCGTCGAGATTCTTCGATTGGGGGATCATCAAGTAGATCAGCAACGAATCATCTTACACTTGAATAATTCTTCTCACATTTCTTCCCGCTGAAGATTGAAGTAACGCATACCAACAGTATCCAGAGACTAATTCCCCTAAGTAGTTGAAGTGATGCAACCAGTCTCCTTATATGAAGCCTAAAAACCCGAAGTACACACTCAATCCCGTATGTAGTCGACATGGTAACACCAAGACAGTACCATAAAAGCAACTGAGTACCGGATGTCCACATTTCCTTCAGTAGGATACCGACTAACCATAGGAACCATCATACAATTGTGTACCTCTTTTATCATCAGAAACTGACTTTCTCTTCCCCCACGTAGTTGGAATGATACACCAAAGGAACGAGCTAAAACACTGATTTTCTCTGCGGTTATGACATTTGTCTTCCCGGAATAACTTCAATTAAGAAGAAGTATAAAGTTCATCACGTGTACTCATTGTGCATTCAGATGTATATCTCCTTCCCCCTTGCTGGTTTTGATACCTCAGAATCAGCAACACATTATATGCACAAATACTTGACACCTTGTGAGAATAACAAAATTGGCTTAAATGTATTCTGTGAGAATCAACAGCTACCGAAACTATCTCTGACTATCTTTACCAACCCTCAAGTAGGTTATTTGATGAGATGACCGATGGAACGAACCCGATATACCAAACTCGACACTGAAGTAGAATTCCCCGTTGACGTGACTTGACCTTGCACTAATGTTGGAAGAATGGTGTAGAGAATTAGTGTTCCAAGCAAATCTCTAAGTACTCAATACCCAACCACGGTATGAGACATTAACACCTCTTATGATTATCCACAACGTCATCGGCGTGTGACACTGAGTACTACAACATAACTCCTTTAAGTGAGAGTTACCCCGACTGCTGGTAACTAGATAACCTAAGTCTTCAACTTAAATCTTAAGCACGAGCAAGTTATCATTGAAGGTCATGCATCCAACCAACCCTGACTTCAAGATAGAGTAAGATCACGCCTTTGAGAAAGTCAACTTCAACCCCAAATAAGTGATACCTGATCAATTCCGTAGTCACAATTAGATGCCCAACAAGTGATTGTTTGTTCGCTCACTTGTTCACACTTCTCCCCCTCAAAAATTGCATATGAGGATGCCATTTTTGATTGAACAAGTGCATATGAGGTTGATCCACTGTTCACAATTCTCCCCCTCAAAAATTGCATTCGAAATTGCATCTGATGGAAGTAGATCCACTTGATGTCTGAATGCGCATGGAGCAAGTATGAAGCCTTTTGATGAGAATAGTCAGAAACCAGGAGAGTCGTATGACCTTTACTCAAATCTCAATCACCATGTAGTTTATTCACCTTTCTCCCCCTCAAAAATTGCCTGTGACGACCAACTGCCATTTTTGATAGACTAGGTGAATAAGAATATAATTCAATGTACGCTTATCCCCTTTGGTGACTGAATGAGCATTTGAAGACCATGAAGCTTGACGAGAGTGGCCATAACTAAGAAGATTCCTCTTCTTCCGAAGATAAAGCGCACTCAAGCGTACGCCTTTCTTTTCTTTGATGAACGGGGCCTGAAGAGTTGTCAGCAGACGCCATTATCATGACATTGAGGCCCGAGGCTTGAACTGCAGCGTTCAAACGTCATAGTCAATGAAGAACGAGGCCTGAACTGATGTGTTCAGACGTCATTGTCGATGAAGAACGAGGCCTGCACTGATGTGTACAGACGTCCTAGTTGATGAAGAACGAGGCCTGCACTGATGTGTACAGACGTCATAGTCGATGAAGAACGAGGCCTGAACTGATATGAACAGACATCATAATCATTTCCCCTCATATGTTGTGAGCAGCCTGAGTCCAAATGTCAAAGGACAATCCGTACGACCTGCATTTGAAAACAGACAAAAATAGAGAGTTTGGAGTGCCGGATCCCCAATTTAAGTTGGGGTCCAGTTGGTTAGTGGGAACAGAAGCATCATTCGCCCGAGTCTCAGTAGGAGTTGGAATGCTAGTGGAAGTAGACCTAATTAAAGGGCACTGTTCTCTGATGAAGCGAAAAGTGTACCGCTTTTAAGGGGTCATTTAAGCCTTAAATCGTATTTATTTGATCAAATATTGCCCTAAATCGTTCCTTTTGTTATTTTAGGTACTTTTGAGGAGAAATCTGGAAAAGGAGGCATTTTGGACGTTTTTGGAGCATAAAAGTGAAGAAAACGACAAAGTCTCAAAAATCGGCTAAAAGTTACTCTTGACGGCGTCACAATTTACTCTGGACGGCGTCAGGCTTTGGCAAGAAAAAGTGGACGTGAAATTTACTCATGATAGGCCAGTGAAAATAGCATGTGAATTCTGACGGCGTCACGCTTTAACTTGATCAAGGGCGTCACGGCTTAAATTAAAAGGGGACGGCGTCACGTTCAAGGTTCGACGGCGTCAAGCCTTGATAAGCCAGAATGGATTTTTGAAGAGCTAAAGAGGGACGGCGTCAAGAAGGTCATCCGGGAACCCTAAAAGCGGCGAGGTGACGGCGTCACACTCCATAAGGTGACGCCGTCAGATCCAAAAATCTATATATAGTTTTCTAATTTTTTGTCATTAAGGAGAGCTTAATGGGTGGAATTTTGGGAGAAAAACCCTAGGACGAATTTAGCTTCTTTTTCAAGGCTTTTTGCCTTGAGATCTTCCATGTTACATTGAAAGATAAGTTATCAATTAATCATTCAATATGTCTATGTGTTGTTTGATTCTATCTTATTCTTGTCTTTTGTTTAACATGTTAGGCTAATTTTATCTTGTGTTTGCTTAGATCTAATGAAACCTAGCTATTGATTATTGGTTATTAGTGTGTTGTTAGTTGTATTGGATGATTGTTTATCTATGTTAGGCTTAAGAAAACTGGCTAACTTCCTATTCGGTAACTTGCTTGAACGTCTTAAGAAACATGAACCAAATGCGTACTAAAGGTTTTTATGGTTGTATTTAATGCACAAGCGAATTCTAGTGATCCCATGTTAGGAGCTTCTTAGCCGGCTCGACATAGGAGTGAAGTAGGAGCTTGTAGAGTTGGGGAAGTAAGTACGCCACCCCACGAATGGTATTAAGGAATACACCCGTCATCCACGCGACTAATACACACTAATTAACCGGTAAAAGATAGTTAGGGAGTAAGGAAATCTAAGTAAACACATTTCTCTACACATAAGTTTCTCACCACATTTTATTTTCAGTTATTTATTTTATTTGCATTTGTAGTTATTTTGGGTTAGTTGACTAGCAACTAATTCCGCCCACTCTTTCAAAACCGAGATTTTACTTGCTTTCATAAAAATTATAAAAACATAAAAAGAATCTTCCTCAACCCTTAGACCTAATTAGAGTAGCCTTTCACACCTAACGAACACTATTCCCTGTGGAGAACGATCAATCCCCCGTACTTACCACTACACTATACTACATCGGTCAGGTACACTGCCTGGTGGGGTTGTAAGCCTCTTGAGATCCCTCGAGAGGTAAAACCTGTTGTAAGGTTGCAAAACCCACGCATCAAGTTTTTGGCGCCGCTGCCGGGGAATAGTTATTGTTTAGGTTGAATTTTTATTTCTATTAGGTCTACTCACTAGATTCCTTTCTAGTGAGATTTTTATTTTCTTTTTCTAGATTTTCTTTAGTCTATCTATTTTCTTCGTGTCTTTGTTCGTAACCATACCATCCGACATCATGGAAGATGGTAATATCCTTAACCCCCACAACCCACCACCACAACAACCACAACCACCTCCTAGAGCCCGTACTTTAGGAGAGTATTCCCGTCCTAGCCACCATGGCTATCGAAACACCATTGAGCTCACTCAAGGAGCCAATATCACACCCTTGCGATCCGACACCATCCGGTTGGTGCAAAGCGGATGCGCATTCCATGGACTTCGTTCTGAAGATCCTAATCAACATCTCAAGGACTTTCTCAAAATCGTTGATTCTATAGACCTTGATGTTGCCACTCGAGAGACAACCCGATTGCGTCTCTTCCAATTCTCTTTGCGGGACCAAGCTAGTCAGTGGCTAGAACGTCAACCCGCAGGATCCATTACCTCTTGGGATGATCTCACCACTCGTTTCCTTGCTCAGTTTTTCCCACCGGGAAGAACTACCAAGCTAAGGAATGATATCTTGATGTTCCAACAACGTCAAGGCGAAACTCTCTACGAGGCATGGACTCGATTCAAGGACTTACTCCAAAAAGTCCCTCACCATGGCATAGAACTTTGGCTCCAAGTCCAAATCTTCTATGACCATATCAATCTCTCCACGAGGCAAACCATTGACCAATCGGCCGGTGGTAAGCTACGTGATCTAAGTGCGGAACAATCATGGGCTCTCCTAGAGGATCTTGCTCTTTATGACAACGAAAGTTGGAGTGATCCCCGTGATTTGAATAAAACGGTCAAGGCAATATCTTTGCCTTCGAACAATTCAAGCACTTCTGACCGTAGGATCATAGAACTTGAAGACCAAGTCAAGTTTCTCATGAAATCCTACGAGGCTCCTAAACCTTCAAGCCAAGTGAACAAAATCACTTCTTCATGTGAATTATGTAGTGGTCCCCACGACACTCGTGATTGCATGGAACTCCCCGAACAAGCTTTTGTGGACTACGCATCCTCGCGTACCGACGGAGCGGGAGACAAATGGTACACTTTCAAACCCGAGCCAAACCATTACGGTGATTCATACATCCCCTCATGGAAAAATCACCCGAACCTTAGGTGGAAACAAAACCAAAACACGCAACAAACCAATTCTTCCAACCCACCTAATCGTTTCCAATCAAGCGGTTCCAACTCGAACCGTACTTTCAACAACAATCCTTCCGGCAATGGTAGTACTGATAACTTTGAAGGATTGATGTCTCAATTTATGGCATCTCAAGAAGCTCGTTTAGCCAAGTTTGAAGCCGATTTCAAACAAAAACAAAGCGAGATGACCGATAAGATTGACACCTTGTTGAAAGCCCTCAATGACCGAGAAATGGGAGCACTCCCTAGCAACACGGTCAAGAACCCGAAACTAAACGTCAACGCTATTTCGTCGGTTTCGTCCCCTAGTTCTTGTCCACAATATTATTCGGTCAATTCCATGAGCACGTGTTTCAAACAAACCCAAGTCGTTCCAAATGACCAAGAAGTTATGACATCCAAATTGGTCAACAACATAGTTGAAACACCTCCCACTCAAAACCTTGACGAAGAATTCAAGGAGCTCCACCTTGAAAGTCCGGTTGTTGATGAGTTGGATGAGAAGAAGCTCAAGTTAGGCGAAAAAGGGACCGCCTTTGTTCAAAACAAGCTACCTAAGAAGTTAGATGATCCGGGCTTATTTGTTCTACCTTGCAAGATCGGTAATTCGGAGGCTTATGACACATTAGCCGATCTTGGATCAAGCCTTAACCTACTTCCGTTACCTCTCTACACCTCTCTAAAACTTGGAAAACTTGAAGAAACCGAGGTAATAATAGGTTTAGCGGATGGAAGTGTTGCTTACCCGGTTGGAGTAGTTAAGGACGTGTTAGTGCACATTGGAAAACTAACCATTTTAGCCGATTTCCACGTCCTTGATATGGTTAGCGACCCTACATGCCCCTTGTTGATAGGTAGAGGATTTTTGGCGACCGCTAGTGCTATGATTGATTGTAAGGAATCCAAGATAGCGGTAGGAGAAGGAGATACTTGGTCAGTCTATGATGTAAAGAAACATGCATATGATACTAGTGATGAACCGACACCCCATTGGTTAGAGTTGAATAGGAGACCATCTAGATATGGACCTTGGATTGATAGAGACTTCATAGGACCCCAACGCCCATTTTACCTAGAAGAGGACTTTGTTAACCGAACGCATTCGGTGGAGCAACTCTTGGCTAGGGACACCGAATTGGATCCATTTGAAGATTCTCTAGTTTTTAGAAAGATGATTGATTTCCTAGGAGTTTTGCCAATTAACCTAGGAATGAATAAGTGGATTTGTGAGGAAGATGATCATAAGTGGAATTGGGATAAACCACCCAAAGATGGAGATGGGTCATGGCATATTAAGATGACATTGTATGACCCGGATGGAGAGAAGTTTGAAAAGATATATCGTACTAAGCGGACCAATAGGAAACTTCAATCCAAGCTTAACCCTAAAGACGTCCTTGATGACGAGCTCACTTACATAGGGTAGCGTGACTTTGAGTCTAGCTACAAGACTCGTTAATAAAGAAAAGCGCTTCTTGGGAGGCAACCCAAGCTTTATTTGTTTTATTTGCTTTGTGTGTTTATTTATTTGCTTGTTTGATTTTATTTTCCGTATGTGTGTTTAATTTTTATCATTATTGATTCATGTTCAAAAGTAATTTGTGAAAATGCTTTATTTTGTTTTTAACTTCGTCTTAACTACATATAAAGGTATTTTGCAAAAAGTTAAGTGTAAGGGAAATCTAAATCGGTTTATTAGAACACAAATTAACATGAATCGTAATAATAATAAATTAACATACATATTAGTGTTTGTTTGAGTCAAATGCTTGTATCGAGTCATAATGATGTTTTGCAGGATTTCCAGGAAGTAAGGTAAAGGTTTTTCCAGAAATTTTCCGAAAACTTAAAATGAAAATTTTTGTCAGGTCATTTCTGACGGCGTCAGGGTTTATAACCTGACGGCGTCAGATTTAATTTTCAGAAATTTTTGAAAGTTTTGTTTTTAGAAAAGTTTTTATTAAAATCTCCAACTTATAATCTCCAGGAATCTGCAAAATTATCATTCCACAAGCATTATATCCTTATATATAGATTTTTTCCCGCCGATGTTATGCAGGTTTTCGTGTTTGTTTTCTCAGGTTTAACAGGTTATTTTGGACAAGGAAATGTTTTGAATCAAGCTTGTGGCGATGCATTAGTCATGGAGCTTCAACATTCTCTTTGGAGGAAGATCTAACCGTGTAATTTCACTATCCACCGAGCGAATCAGGGGAGTATTTGATTTCATTCTTTTACTTTCTGCTTTTACATCTTGTTATTTGAACATTGGGGACAATGTTCATCTTAAGTGTAAGGGGGGGTAAAAGTACGATTTTAGAGAATGCCATTGCGCTTGATTTTTGTTTGTTTAATAATAGATGTGTAATAAAACTGAGATAAATACCTGTTAGGGTAATTTTAGTGCCAAATTTAAAATTTTTTACAACACTTAGGAGTGAAACTTTGATCTTAATGAGCGTCTCACGGATAGGAGTTATATGACTAGCACAAAAACCGTACCACTAAAAAATTTTCCACCCCAAATATGTGAGGTTCACCCCTAGAATTGGTAGGAAAAGCATTTAAGCTATGATGTGTGTACCGGTAGCACTTAGATTCTAGAACTTGCGTTAGGACCATTCCGAGGCCACAAGTGAGACTACATTCGTGTAGTTAGATTTACTACATGATAAGAGGCATTAGGATTAACCCATTGTTTTACACCTGTGTTTTTGTTATAATTACATTGGCTACATTGGTCAAGTAATTCTCCCACACCCTTTGCGTTGTACTCATTTTTAGTACACGATACCCCTAGTACACCCCTCAGAGCCTATCTTTTCGTTTCGACCTTTAAGCATTTTACTTAAAGGAAGAATTTGTTTACACCCCACTAAAATGTACACCCAAATCGCCTTAGCCTACCTTGTATGCACTCATTTTTAGTGCATTATTGTTACAACATTTGTTTAAAACCCAAGTTAATTATCTAGTTGATTACATGGTTGCTAAGTCGAGTCATATCCTTGTACATATTGTTTTGGGACGATTGGGACTCATGGGTAAAGTACTAGTGTAATGGAGTAATGGGGAAGAACATCATTTATTACCCCCATATGTGCTAAATATTTTAAAAGTACTCCAAGTTTTTCAATTATCTTAATTCGAGTCATTAGAATAGTTTTTTGTAAAGTTATGTAAAAATTCAAGTGTAAGGGGAATGCAATGCCCCTATGATGTATTATTTTGGATGGTAGGGCAAGAGTGTATGAAAAAAAAAAAAAAAAAAAAAAAAAAAAAATCGAAAAAATCAAGAAAAATACAAAAAAACGAGAAAAAGAAAAGTAGAAAAAACATACGGACTACCATCCCGTTTCATTTTATGTTTATTTTTATGTTTTTGTTATTTTGTTTCTAGCTTAAGATTGAGTCGAGTCTTGGCTTAGCAACATTGTATAGTACATGTAATTGATCAAGATCTTTAACTCGCCACCAGTAAAATATCCCGTATCCAACAAAACCGTGTTTTCCTTTTCCCTACACCTAACGTTATAACCCATGAAAAAGCCCTCTTTGATAGTTTATCTTAGGTGCTTACGCCTAGTGGAGGAGGTTTTCGATCCTTTCCCAAGCCTATGGTAATCTATTTGCTATGACAGGTAGTGAGAGATATTATCCGTTTTCATTTATGAGATTTATTTTGATGACACTTGAGAGATGTGAGTATCTAAACACTACTTGTGAGGTGCTAGTATGTAATCTCCGTTCTTATTATGATTGAAGTGGAACGATTATTTGTTGTAATTACTTTTATGTTTGCATTAAATGACCCCTAACTTGTATTTTGATTAGAATAAAAGCGCATTTGCTTGAGGACAAGCAAATCTCAAGTGTAAGGGTATTTGATGAAGCGAAAAGTGTACCGCTTTTAAGGGGTCATTTAAGCCTTAAATCGTATTTATTTGATCAAATATTGCCCTAAATCGTTCCTTTTGTCATTTTAGGTACTTTTGAGGAGAAATCTGGAAAAGGAGGCATTTTGGACGTTTTTGAAGCATAAAAGTGAAGAAAACGACAAAGTCTCAAAAATCGGCTAAAAGTTACTCTTGACGGCGTCACAATTTACTCTGGACGGCGTCAGGCTTTGGCAAGAAAAAGTGGACGTGAAATTTACTCATGATAGGCCAGTGAAAATAGCATGTGAATTCTGACGGCGTCACGCTTTAACTTGATCAAGGGCGTCACGGCTTAAATTAAAAGGGGACGGCGTCACGTTCAAGGTTCGACGGCGTCAAGCCTTGATAAGCCAGAATGGATTTTTGAAGAGCTAAAGAGGGACGGCGTCAAGAAGGTCATCCGGGAACCCTAAAAGCGGCGAGGTGACGGCGTCACACTCCATAAGGTGACGCCGTCAGATCCAAAAATCTATATATAGTTTTCTAATTTTTTGTCATTAAGGAGAGCTTAGTGTGTGGAATTTTGGGAGAAAAACCCTAGGACGAATTTAGCTTCTTTTTCAAGGCTTTTTGCCTTGAGATCTTCCATGTTACATTGAAAGATAAGTTATCAATTAATCATTCAATATGTCTATGTGTTGTTTGATTCTATCTTATTCTTGTCTTTTGTTTAACATGTTAGGCTAATTTTATCTTGTGTTTGCTTAGATCTAATGAAACCTAGCTATTGATTATTGGTTATTAGTGTGTTGTTAGTTGTATTGGATGATTGTTTATCTATGTTAGGCTTAAGAAAACTGGCTAACTTCCTATTCGGTAACTTGCTTGAACGTCTTAAGAAACATGAACCAAATGCGTACTAAAGGTTTTTATGGTTGTATTTAATGCACAAGCGAATTCTAGTGATCCCATGTTAGGAGCTTCCTAGCCGGCTCGACATAGGAGTGAAGTAGGAGCTTGTAGAGTTGGGGAAGTAAGTACGCCACCCCACGAATGGTATTAAGGAATACACCCGTCATCCACGCGACTAATACACACTAATTAACCGGTAAAAGATAGTTAGGGAGTAAGGAAATCTAAGTAAACACATTTCTCTACACATAAGTTTCTCACCACATTTTATTTTCAGTTATTTATTTTATTTGCATTTGTAGTTATTTTGGGTTAGTTGACTAGCAACTAATTCCGCCCACTCTTTCAAAACCGAGATTTTACTTGCTTTCATAAAAATTATAAAAACATAAAAAGAATCTTCCTCAACCCTTAGACCTAATTAGAGTAGCCTTTCACACCTAACGAACACTATTCCCTGTGGAGAACGATCAATCCCCCGTACTTACCACTACACTATACTACATCGGTCAGGTACACTGCCTGGTGGGGTTGTAAGCCTCTTGAGATCCCTCGAGAGGTAAAACCTGTTGTAAGGTTGCAAAACCCACGCATCATTCTCCTATAGGAAATTTCCTTCCAGTTGGCTTCCATTGACGTACATGCACTACTTTAGACTTAGTTATCCTAGTTAAAGGGCACTGTTCTCCTAAAGTGAATTTCCTTCCAGTGGGCTTCCATTGGTAACCAACATTAGCAAACATATTTCCTGTTGCTTTCCAAGTTTGCTTAATTTCTCTAGCTCTCCAAACTTTCTTAACTGGGGGTTTGTTGGACAACTTCAAAAATTTCTCAACACATTTATCATGATTACGCAAAATTAAGCATTCATTACATGTTTTGCAAAGTGAATTAGGGTTTGAATTATGATTCTTTTTGCTCAATTCTGACTTATTGTTCCTCCTGTGGTCTTCTACTTTCTTCTTAGGAACACTTTTAGCTGGTGAAGTCCTAGAATTCTTTATGTTTATCCTAGGTTTTGACTCGCTAGCCTTAGTGTCACTATTAACTCCTGTAGAGGAACTGATGGGAATCTTAGTCTTTTTCACTTCTGGTTGCTGAACATGTTTTGATGTGCTGGGATCTGAAGTTTCCAAGGGTACTTCAAAGGTTACATGCTTGTTTTTAATAGTGGATGATGATGCACCTAATCTATCTCTTTGGTTGCTAGACTTGGGACCCGTGCCAATGGCATATTCTAACTGTTCCTGGATCCTTTTTGTGAGGACGCAGGCATAACCTACTGCCTTATCAAGTGGTTTTCCTATTCTGTCCTCTTCCACAACCTCATGAAGAGTGTCAAGTCCATCCCTAAGGTGACAGAGATACATTTGATGGACAGGTCTGTTGTTTCTCATGGGAAATGGAATAGGCCCCACATCAACATCGTACATTTTACAAGCAGAGACCTTTGATGCAACACAATTACAAGAGGTGCATGGCATTTTTCCTTTCACCTGAGTCTTAAGATTCTCAATTTCATTTAACAAAGGAGTTATCTTTTCATTATGACTATTTCTTGTAACTTTAATTGAGTCATATAACTCTTTGTAATGCTGTTTAATCTTAGAATTTTTTTCTCGAAAACACTCATTTTCATAATGTAACTTATTGATGGTGTCTTGATATTGAAAATTCTGAGAATCTGAAGACGAAGGTTTATTGGTGCCATACACATCACACTTGTTGGATTTCAATTGGGCAATTTGGGCCCTCAACAATCGAATCGTGTTTGTGTGAGCTTGAATCTTTTCATCTCGTTTGCTTAATTCAAAATATGTATCAAACTCAGGAGCATCCAAGGATGTCTTGCCATTTGATATTTTGCATTTTTCTTCTAAATGTTGATATTTTAGTTGCAGATTTAGATAATCAACCTCTAGTTTTGAAAAACGTTTAACCATGTTATCATGGTCATCATTTTGAATTTTGTCAAGCAATTTCACATTCTCCCCCTCAAGCTCAACAACACGATTCTGGGTAACATTTAAAGCAATAGCATACTCATGAAATTGACAAGCAGATAAAGCAAAATCAGTAGCAGTATAAAATACATCTTGCGCAATACATCTAGCAATCAAGTTATCATTGGCGATGAGTATGTTTTTCCTTTCAATTTCACGACTCTTAAGTTCTATTGCACATTGAGTTACCTCATTTTCCATGTCTTTAAACACTACTTTCATTTCATTTATTTCGGTATTAAGGGCAGTTTGCATCCCTTCAAAATATTCTTTAAGTAGTTTAAAGAATGGCATGACCTCAGTCAAGTAACACCTTTTTGCGTGCTCAAAACACCTTTCCCCCTCAGTAATTCTGGTTGGTGTGATTCTCTTCTTACATGTTTTATCAAAATCAGCAAATAGTTGCCAAAGCACGTATAAGCTAATTAATGTTTTGCATTCAGTGGGAAGAGACAAAGGAACCAAATTCCTAGGTGTATTGGGAGGATACACCGTTATGGACGCAACTTTTCTAAGGGATGGGGTGTTGGCTTTAAGTTTATCTTCCTTTAGCTTTTCTATATCTTGTGACCAAAATATTTGTTCAGGTGTTAACTTCTTTTAAGGAGCAAACACAGTCAAATGATTCTCCTCATAATAATCATGGGGCTTGACTATTACTCGTTTGGCTATGCACTTGGGATCCCTCATTTTCTCATTCATTTTTTCTCTTTTTCGCACTTCTATCTCATCAGCCTCATTCAAGGATACAACCTCAGATGGTTCATGATTGGGCATAATCATCACATTGGCATCATATAATGCAGGTTGGGCTACCTTAGCAATCTTAAGAAGAGCTAATTGAGATTCACCTACATTGCTTTCACTATGCTTGTCACTTAACTTTCTGTGCTTATGAATCATTTGGGCAGTCTGTCTGGTTTGGTCTTGTGTGTACAACTTATCTTCAAGTTTATTCTTTAATGTTTTGAGTCTAGAGAAATCATCTAAGATTTTAGATTCTTTTTCTTTGAATTCTAGCTTAAGCCTATTCACACAATTCTGTACTTCCTGTTTTTGTTTAACAGACATATCTAGCTGGCTTTTCAAAGAATTCAACTCTTGTTTTAATGTTTATTCTCTCACTCTAGAGTCTTTTATAAGTGTATGCAACTGACCTTCCATTTTATGCTCACGTTCAGTTAGTTCAAACTTAGCTCGCTGTTCATACAAGGCCACTTGTTCTTTATATATGTTAAGTTTAGTGGTCAAGGTATCATCAGGGACAAACACAGTGTTCTCATGCAGCACATAGTCATCATTTAGAACAGAGGATGCACAACTAGGTACAATAGACGCTTCGTTGTGCTTCACATATTGTTCATATGGGATAACATCGCTATTTCCCATATTAACAGTATCTGACTCAACAACGTTTGTTTGTTGTACTTTGTTGGGAATCTTTTGTTCATGCAACACATTATCATTATTAATGACAGAAGATACCCCATTAGGTTCAGCCAACGCTTCGTTGTGTTTCACATGTTGCACGTTGTTCCTAGCAGTATCTGACTCAACAACGCTTGTCTGTGGCTGATGAAGCTCTTTCTCTTGAGAATTCAAGCTAACATAGTCTCTATTGGCACTAACATACTCAAACACGTTTATCTGTTGTACATCTTTGGGAATCTTTTGTTTGTCAATCATATTGTACAATCTGAGTATCTCAGATATAGCAGAATCTGAAGTATTTGACATGATATTAATGTGCATGGGATTTTACAATTCTATGATTTAAACCGAGAAATAGATTCTTTCGCGGGATTTTACAAAATCAAGAATAAACCGTGAAATGATGCTTGATATGTGTTATGATGAAGGTTTGGTAGACTTGATAATCTGTTGTTTAGTTGTGATTTGGTTTGGTTGATGCAAGTTGTTACGGTGAAATTTTTGGTCTGAAAACTTCACAGCTCGATAACTTCTTTCTGGAGCGATTTCAGGCTTCGAAAGTTGGGTTGAATGAATAAATTGCTTCAATGTGTCCTTCTCCTCGGTCTCACGGTCGTTTTGACAGGTCGTGGGCTGAAAACGGAGTTACGGTTCAAAAGTTATAGTCGTTTGAAGTTTTGACGTAAAAAGTCAACTTTGGTCAAACCGCAACTGATCAAATCGCAACAAGTCAAGTCACAATTTGTCAAATCGCATATAATCAAATCGCAATTTGGGAACTATGAGACAAAACGCAATGTTCAATTCGCAAGTGCTCAAGTCGCAACTCACTATTACAAATCGCAACAGACAAATCACAACCCTGAGGATACAAACCGCAACAGACAAATCACAACCCTGAGGATACAAACCGCAACAGACAAATCGCAAGTCTAACAAGTCGCTACCCTGACAGACACTAGTCGCAACCCACAAATCGCAAGTCACAAGAAAACAGAACTGTCACTATCTTGGTCAAAACGCAACACACTAAACGCCAAATATGTCCCTTTCTTAGCGGTTTTTCGTTTTTACCAAAACCGGTAATAATCCAAAACGCAACTTTCACTTGCCTAACAATACACAAGTCGCTACTAAGAAACTTTCACCGAAGGACAAATCGCTACTAAGAACAACTTACCAATACCCCACGAATCAACCAAAAACCACCACACAAGGCCGAAAACTAGGATTCCAAACACCAAACACTACTTCTACACTAATCCTAAGCAAGAAAGTACAAGATCTAACAACTCTTAGCTACTAAACAAAAAACAAAAGAGATTTTTAGCAACCAACCTATACGAGCCAAAATTCCTCCAAATCTACACAAATCCGTGAATATAACCATACATGGACCTAACCATGGCTCTTGATACCAATTGTAGTATATTCACAATTAAAGAAACTCACGTTTGGGTCAATGTTATGGATCGAATAGATGGAGTTTAGAGAGAGAGAGGAGAAGACTTGGAACCTTGAGAGAGAAAGTAAGTAGGATGTATTGAATATGAGAATAAGGTCCAACCCTCTCCCTAGGTGGAGAGGGGTATTTATACTATTACATAATATGCCCCGAGTGGGCTGTGGAGCAAGCTGACAGTAGGTAAGGACCCGACCCACTCCACAAGATCTATAATAACTAATCTAGTACTAATATTACTAATAATCCTACGAGCTATGGAGTGCTAATAAGTACTCGGGGTGACCGAGTCTTCAACTGAATATTTATATTCCTAACATGATGGGATAATAAGAAGATGCGTATATGGTTTAGAGACCCGAAAAATTCTTGATGAATGTCATCATGGCCCAACCGGAGGACATTACGGTCCATCCACAACCGCTAAAAAGGTCTACGATGCGGGATTTTATTGGCCAACAAATTTTAAAGAAGCACATACACTTGTGCAGAATTGTGATGCATGCCAAAAATCTGGTAGTCTTTTTCGTAGAGACGAAATGCCACAGAAGAGCATCCAAGTTTCTGAAATATTTGATATTTGGGGAATTGACTTCATGGGTCCTTTTCCTAAATCTCATAAATTCGAATACATCCTCGTTGCAATTGATTATGTCTCTAAATGGGCTGAAGCAGAGGCTTTACCCACAAATGATGCACGAGTAGTTGTGAATTTTCTGAAAAAGCTTTTCTCTCGATTCGGAATTCCAAAAGCTTTGATAAGCGACAGAGGAACTCATTTCTGTAACCATCAAATGGAGAAAGCTATGAAACGATATGGAGTCCACCATCGTTTCTCCACAGCATACCACCCTCAAACCAGTGGTCAAGTTGAAAACACCAATAGAGCCTTAAAAAGAATACTTGAAAAAACGGTCAAGGATAATCCTTCTGTTTGGTCAAGAAAACTCGATGATGCTCTGTGGGCATTTAGAACGGCATATAAAACTCCAATTGGTACAACCCCGTACAGACTCGTATATGGAAAAACTTGTCATTTGTCGTTTGAAATCGAACATCGTGCATACTGGGCATTGAGGCAATGTAATCCTGATCTAAAAATCGCTGGAGAAAAACGATTCTTGCAATTGCATGAACTCGATGAATTAAGACTCCAGGCATATGAAAATTCCAAATTGTACAAAGCTCGAACAAAAGCTTATCATGATCGAAAGCTAAGAATCCGGAAAGAATTCAAGGCTGGAGACAAAGTTCTTTTGTTCAATTCTAAGTATAAATTCAAAGCTCCTAAACTCAGAACCAAATGGTTTGGTCCATTCGTGGTAAAACATGGTTTTCCATCCGGATATGTTGAATTGTATGACAAGAACGGTGGAACTTTCATTGTTAATGGACATCGAATCAAGCTCTACCATGATGAGGAGCAATTGAATGAATTGTCAAGTGAAGTTACTTGAACCAATCATTCAAGTCCAGAAAGAAAAAGACAAAGTAGGAAAGAATCCCAAATATAACCCACAAAAGTAGGAAAATTGAGTCAGGCTGATGACTCGTTAATAAATTTAGCGCTTCTCGGGAGGCAACCCGTGTGTTTTTAAAATTATTTTTATGCCCCGATGGTTTCACCATAAGTGTGGGGGCCTTGCTAATATGAATAATAAAATCCAAAAATATTTTGCATTTTGTGTGTTTTTGTTTTTGATGATTATACAGGTTAGGATGCTTGACCTTGAAGATGTGGAATCATCCTATTTTCAAAGAACAGGCAGTTTCATTTCTTTTATGTTCCATTTCCCTATTTTTATGGTTCATCGTTCTGTACATTGAGGACAATGTCAAACTTAAGTGTGGGGGGAGGAAATAGGAAAATGAACTGGAATTTTAAATTTTGAGCCTAGTTTCTAATTTGTTTGCCCCTATAATCTAGTTGTTTTCGCACATTCAGGGTAATTTATATTAGAATAACAAGATTAATCCACTAATAAAACATGTAATTTTTAAAAATTCGAGATGTGTCCTGATTGACATTGCGATCCATTTTAGGATTGATAACATTGCTAGCACAACTATAGCCCATTCCACTAAATTGTGAGGATTTAAGCATATTTCATATAGCATATATCTTTTATGCTTGGATCTTTTTTCTATGAGTGTGCCGGTGATCTTATTTATTCTAGAACTTGTGCATGCAAATCATTACCAGACCGTAGTAAGATCACCTCGTGTGATATAAGTGTATTCGTGTGATAAGAGGCAACCTTAGGAATTTAACCAAATGGCCTTCCATTTTACATCTAATAATTAGCTAGCCACATTGGTTAGTTAACCACTTATTTGGACCCATTTGTTAGCACTTATTTTTAGTGCTAGATTCCATTAGTACACCCTCTGAGCCATCCTTTTCATTTTGTTACACCAGAAAAATATAAAAATATTCTTCACCTTTAGCCTTAACCTTACCCATAGTCAAGTCCTGGTTGGTTACTAGCTACTTGGAAAGATGGTTGTTATGTGGGGATCCTTGAAAATGAGAAAGTTGCGAACTCCATGATAATCTCATGGAAGATCTATTGGTATTTTGGTGGTTAAAAAAAATGCAAAAGAAGAGAAGAAGAAAAAAGAGAAACAGAATAAGTCATCGCAATTGTTTGGTGACAAGAATAGCCAATGAGCCATGAAAGTATGATATCAATCAAGGAAGAATCTCAATTTCAAAGGATAGTGGTTGATGTAGTTAGTAGCACTTGGTTTTAGACTTTGGCTATTTGTAAAGTTTTTATTTTTAAACCAATTTCATAAATATATATCCCATGCCTAATTCCTACCCTTTTTGACTTTGTGGTAATTTATCAAGTGTATTGACATGTGGTGACCATCCGATTTCTCGAAGAATTGGATAACGTTGCTAGCGATCTAAGGTTATCCTTAGTGACCATCCGTTATTTGGTGATTCAAGAATTCGTTGTTAGCGAGCTATTATGTTTTACATGAGATAGTTGCACATAAGTCTTATATAACCCTTGAAGCCTTAAAACCCGAATAAAAGTCCTCTTAGATGTTTAAACTTGGTGATTACGCCACGTCGGTGGAGTTTTGTATCTTGTACAAGCTTATGGTAATATTTAGATCATGTCTGAGCAATGAGTGTTATTTTCTTATATACTCGCCCACTAAACAAATGAGTGTTGAGTGAATTATACTTCATTTCTTTTTCGTGAGGTGTTTTAATATGTTGTCAAGCAAGAGAATCATTAAGGTATTGTCAAACATCTCGGTTTTTCACCACTAAGCTTAAAAAAAAAGATGGATCTTATCTTGTACTTGTACTTGATGGATTTGCATCTCATTTTTAGAATCATTATAATTTATATCATGTGGATTTATTTCTGAAAGCTAGATTTGCTTGGGGGCAAGCAAAGTGTAAGTGTGGGGGATTTGATAACGCTCATTTTGAACATGTTTTAGTTGCGTTATTTCTATGTTTATGCATTGTATTTGGTTGTATTTGTGAACATATTATGCTTAAAAGGTGCAAAAGATGTATTTTAGTTCAGGTACGATCAAGTTCAAAGAAAAGGCTAAAAAGATGAAGAAAAGTTGTTAAATCAAGAGCTTATGCACAAACGTAGGATTCTTCTCACAATAAAAGCTTTGGGAGGATTGTTAAAGATAAAGAATCAAGATTACAATGATTTCCAAGCTCAAGAAAAGATCATGAAATGATGAAATGAATGATGAAGGTTCATAACCCAAACCCAAGGTTCCTCTCTCAAACCAAAGGTTGAGCGGTCATTTCCAAACCGAAGGTTTAGAGTTCAAACCCAAGGTCCAGCAGATGTCCAGACCACAGGTCCTAGGTCCCGACCGTGGGTTCAGCCACTTTAAGTCTTCCATAGTTGCATTTAAGTGAAGAATTAAGTGCCATCACTCCAAAGTCCGATCATCTACTTCCATTAACTCATCTTGCCTTCAATTTATGACACTTTGGGCTCAAGTATTATGCTTGGTGACCAAGGGAAGCCATCTTATATATATGTATGCTTGGAATCAAGAAAAAGAAAAAAAATATACAATACAATCAAAAGAGCTATCAATTATAACTCACTACAAGGAGGCGACAAAGGAGAAAAAAACGCAGGAAAAAGGAAAGCTTACATTTACCAATCATCCATTTAATCATTCAAGGAAACTTTGTTGATTATCTCACAAGTGTTCCTACTCTTTGTAATCATCATTACAACTTTTGTAAGACTTTTTAATCATGTTTTCAAGTGATAAATTTCTTGTGGTTATTTCTTTATTTGCTATGAGTGGCTAAGTGCCTTGTGCACTTGCCTAGATGATGTTTGTGACATGATTTTTGGTTAATTATGACTCAATGGTTCTAAGATAAAAGAAAAGCTAATACTAAGAACGAATTGTGCTATTAAGAGTTTTCTCCACCAAAGAGTTGTCAAGTTTGGTTAATTACTAATAGTGTAATGGGATGAAAAAGACATTGTTAGTCAATTAGTTGTAAACCTTTGTCTATGAGGGTGTTACCTTATGTATTGACCATTTCATAAGTAACTTGGTTAAACTTGGAAAACTAAATAGTGTGGTTGTCAATTACTTGTGAAACGAAAGCGAATCAAGTAATTGATTTGTGTTAGTCTTGGATTGATCAAATCCTAAATATTGTTTTTATAATCTTAAAATCTTGACGAGGATTGAAAGTGTTGGAAACATTAGAGTTAGTATACCCACTAACCGAATTAGAACATCATCTAATTTGTTGGTCATCATCAAATGGAACCATTGTCATAATCATGTCAAAGGAATTGTGCAAACTAGTCTAGGCAAGTGTAGTCTTTAATTTATTGAATTTACATCATCTTTATTTGCTTGCGATTAGAATTGATAATTTGGCTTGATTTTATTTTCAAAAACTCACATTATAAAAACTAAACAAATCCTAGTGAACGACCTCGGCTTACCTTAATTATCTCTTACTACACACGGACGAGTATACTTGCTTGTATGTGTTTCGTTTGAATCATTGGTAAATCGTGTTATAAATTTAAAACTTGCACTCATAACGGGTATATCCCTAGAAACACATCAGTTAGCATTAGGCGAGAGATTTCAGGGACGAAATCTAAATAAGGGGGTAGAATTGTTAGACCCGTTTCCCGGATACTTGGACCCACCCTAGATGAAAATGGATAAATACCTTACGTGATTGGCCAATCAACAAAGTTACGTGGAAGTCAAACCCGATAGTCAAACTATGTTATAGTAAGTATGTTGGCCAAAATAGAAAGAATAGGACTTGAGGGGCCATTCTTGCCCTTAGCCCAAACTTGCATCTTAACTAAATATATTTCCAGTAGTTTCTAGTAATCTCCATATTATTCAAGAGTAGGAAGGCCGGTTCTTGGAGGAGAAAAAGAAGAGGGAAAAATGCAAGTCTTGATGATCAAGTGTAGAGATTAAGTCCAAGATCAAGAGTTTAAGCCTAGCAATAATCCTTGCAAGTAAGTAACCTCTAATTAGTGTTTAATTGGTTAATTCAAGAATTAGGGTTTATGTATCTAATTTGGGGGAAATGGGTAAATGGTGGTTTCAAGATAATTAATGGGTTATAATGTTTATGAGGTAAATTTATATGGGTTTAGTTAGTACTTTAAAGGGTGTTTATCATATGATCAAAGTATGATCATATGATGATCAAGAATGTTAAAAGGTGTGTTAGTTGTTATAGTTAATGGTTTTGAGTTAATAAGTGTTTATGAATGATGGTTGTGAAACTAGGAAGATGATGATGATGATGATATGTTGATGGTGATGATGTGATGATGGTGATGATAATGGTGGAACCATGATTTTAGCTTAGCTTTGGATGCTAAGGTAAGTAACTTTGATTTCTATATGCTTAATATGAATGTTCTCATGTTATGTGTTAATGAATGAGTTGATAGGATTAAGCCTTGGATTAGGAAGTGGGTTAATAGGAGGTATGGTAATGAGCTAGGGTCAAGAGATAGGTTATGAGGTTGAGAGGCCTAAGGTAAGTTTATGTTCATTTTATGTATAATGTTATTATGTTAATGTGATATGGCTATGATGTTGCTAGGATAATGGTAATGAGATTGGTTCGGGCATGAGCCAAATGATTAAAGGTTTCTTGATGCATATAAATGTGAATGGAAGTATTGATCACATACTAATCGAGTTACTTACTAAGCGTAAGCTTACCCCTTTAGTTGTTAATGTTCTTGTAGGTTTATGCGCGACGGAAGGAAGGTTCATGGGTTATAGCATAAGGATTTGGAAGTGGATTTGGAAGATAATAAGCATTAGGAGCTAGGTAGAATACCGAGCTCGAGACAAGGTTGTACCCCGAGAGTCTTTCTTATGATTTGTATAATGTGTGTCAAGGTCGTCGTAAAGTTTGGGTGGTCAACGGTGTGTCCAAGTGTGTTAAATGGTTTACGGTCAATATTTAAAGGGGTGTTTGGTTTAAGTGTGTTGGTACCCATTTTGGATTTTAATCGGGTCAAGTGTCGTTGGAACATGTTTAATATGTTAAAGTAATGATATTGGCCAAGTTTGGTGGGTAAATGAATTGGTAAAGATGGTTTGTAGTGTAAATTGGTCAAAACGGGTATTTTGGCATAATACCCGTCACTTTGTAAAACACGTTTTCACGGGTCGTTATGACCAAGTTTATTTATATTTTTGATGTTTATAATGTCCTAATGATTTCTGGAAGTTTTGGTGTTATGTGATGTTATAGAAGCCGTTTTCCGGAAAAATGGGTAAAAAGTGCACAAAAAGGTTATGCAGAAAAAGGGGTGTTTGGAACAAGGTCCTTTTTAAACCGTTTTGGGTCAAACGGGTTAAGAATTTTGGGAAACAATGTATATGGTATATTTTAGTTCAATGTGTATTAAATGTGTTTAAATATATGTCTAAAGTATCGACTTTTTGTGTTTAAAGGCGTACGGGTCATAAAATGAGATAGTTGTGCATAAAAGGGGTATAGTGCACTTTAGGGGTCCATAGTGCACCGAATGGTGTTATAGTGCACTTTATGGGTCCTTAGTGCACCAAAGGTGTTATAGTGCACTTTAGGGGGTCCTTAGTGCACTTTAGGGGTCCTTAGTATGCAAGTCAGGTCACAGTGCACTTTAGGGTGCCACCCGTCGTTTTAAAAGTATTTGAGTATAGTCTCATTTAAAAATGGTTTCAAGGTCTATATGTCTAAGGATTTTGCTAATGGTCAAAAGAGTTTTGGAATAAAGGTCAAAGTTGGGTCGTTTCCGCGTAAAAGTCAAAGTTTTTGGTCAAAGCGTTCACGGGGTGTAACAGCATTAACGAAAATTTACCTTGTCATTGTAATTTAGTCAAGGTCTCACTTAAGCTAAATTACAACTTCAAGTGTTTCTTATAATTAGATGGCATGAACTTAAATTTTTAGGGTACTGATTTTGATGTGTCAATCAAAATATGTACGAAGATGCATGCATACATCTTCGTATCATAAGTTTTCAAAACAATTTTATTAACCAATTTTAAGCTAATATTTAAATCAACAAAGTTTTAATTGAGGTATTGGGTTCACCAATCAAAGAATTACCTACAATTATCGCCCACTATATCCTACTACTGCATGAGTCAAAAGACCCAAGTTATTCGGATAATTACCACAAAGTGGCACGTGGAATTGAGGTCAATTCACCCTTAAGATGATTTTGTACAAAAAATAGCTTACTTGGTAGCTCCAATTAGACGCACAAAGGAGCGGAGAGACAAACGTCAGCACTAAATGCCAATTAAAAACGCGTCTTTTTCGGATGACAATTTAATGTCAAGCCTCCTTATACCCCTCTTATAGTTTGTCTAAACTAGGTGAGCCGTTCACACTATTTGTACAAAACTCATCACTCAATTAAAAGTTTATGATTATCTTAAAAATATGTTATAAACTATAATATTGCTAGTCTCGCCTGGGAGCAAATTACCGTGCGAAGCGAACCACTATCGGCACATAAGACTTTGCAATATATAATTTATCACATCAAGTTTCATAGTTATTAGGTCAATTTATTTTCTATTCGAAAAATTACCCTCTTTTTGCTTACAATTCGTCATATAATTTAAACAAAAAAACAAGTAATTAATAAAAATAAATAACCAAATAAATTCACATAATCTTAACAATTAAATCATGTAGCCACATGCAAACTTTTTGATAAAATCCTATTAATAATCTATCTATGGTTTTATTATGTATATATTTAACTAAGACTCTCATTGTTTTTCGAGCAAATGGTACCAATGGACCACGTACACCAAACAATTTGGTTGCGTAAGTTCTAGCAAATATATACCAAGTAGCACATAAATAGATTCATTAATTTAATTAATTGGGGTCTTCCCCAATTTTAGATCTATCTTATTACATGTGACAAACAACTTAACAATTAATATAAAACCTAATCCATGATAAACATGCATGTTTCATCATGGATTAATTACAAGTCACAAGATACGTAACCCTTTACACACATAAACATGTTCCTAATTTAGGGTTTCAAAACTAATTTTTAATTAAGAGGGCATCGCCCCCCCCCCCCCCCCCCCCCCCAAAAAAAAATAGGGTTTCGATTTTTTTCATGTTCTAAACCCTAAAAAAATCGACTAACATGTAATCCTAATCAAAGATTCGATTTTTATGTGTTTCGGTAATTCAATTACATGTTAAAACGGCTCGTGATGCCACTGTTAGAATTTAATAAACATGACAATCATATATTTATTCTAATAACAATCAAACACGATGCGGAAGCGTATGATCATATTTAACATATAAAAAATTAACCGAAAATTAAAAACACGTACCTTTGATCCTAGCAAGAACAAGGATCAAACTTTAATCTTCTTCTTTAACTAACAAGTGGATTAGCAAGATACCCCTTACCGTTTTGTATCTCAATCCAAGATGTATAAACTATAGTGAGTTTATACCACAGTCTTGTACACACGTACTATAACCGAGTTAATGATTATGCTAGTAATAGAACACAAATTAAACCAAAACAAATTTTGTTTAAGAAAACTTTGATCGACAAAACCTAAAGGGTTTATGGATCGATCGGTTGGAACAAAGAAGAAGAAAGAACAAGACTTAGGGTTATAGCAAGAGTGCAAAGATCAAGAAACAATAACCCCTAAGCCTTGTATTTATAGTGTGCTAATCTTGGAGGACAAGTTTGCATTGGATTGGGCTTGTAAACACCCTAGCCTATCGGTTCTATAATCCAAGGGATTTCGGAACCTTCTTGACCCTCTAATTACACCTATAGTCCTTCCTTTATTCTTTAACGGTCGTTAGTCAATTCCCGTTAATTACTTAACATCCGTTAGTCGATATTTTGCGTTCTAATAATTAAATACATAACGGTTTATATATATATTAATTATTATACATTAATCCTTCATACGTAATGTGTGCAATCCTATAGTCCCGAGTTCGATTCTAGTCATACACAATATTTTTCCATTAAAACTAACATATAATACACACACGTAACCTTTTATATATGTTTAATATTTAAAATATTCTCGTATCATTTAAGCTTGCTAGCTCAATCGAGCTTTATATGTAAAACTGTATCAATTTATCTATCTATAATCTATAATATATATAAAAAGAAAACACGTTTTCTTCATACTAAAAATCTTAAAAAACGAATAATGTTGTTACACTAAAATACCTTTAATTTCAAAAAAATTCTATAATTATTAAATATTTAAATAGTAGTAATTAATTACAATTAACACCATTGACGTTCTTCACTTCACTTACTCCACACTAATATATACGGAGTACATTAAAAAATTGCACTCATTAGGTTGGTAGCAGTGGACCGCAAAATATCGGTCAAAAAACTTGGTCGACCGATATTGGCATCGGTCATGGCCATTGTGGGTATTTGGTCATGAATCGGTCGAGGAAGCAGAAAACGTGTAATCGGTCTAAATTGTGACCGATTTTGTTACAATTTTTTTTATTTTTATTTTTATTTATTTATTTATTTTTTTTAATAAAATACAAACAACACAAAATATTACCCACACTCAGAAACAACTGATTTGACATTATGCAAGCAGCGTATTATAATAGCGAGTTTAGGGATGAAGAGTTTTCGAGTGAAGAGGGTTGGAACTCAGACTTTTCATTGTAATTTGTAGTTTCGTTTTCATTACCGTATCGTAGTTTGTTAATCTTTAATTTATGTAATTTTTTTATTTTTAATGAATTTTAAAATTTTTGTTTAAAATATTCGAATAAAAAAAAAAAAGTTGAGTTATCGACTATGGGATAATGGTCATGTCTAGTCACCGGAGAAATGTGATGGCCATGAGGAAGACTTTTGTGACGACTATGACCGGCCTTAGTAATCAGGGGTAAAAATAAAAAAGAATAAAAAAAGTTTGAAAACAAGAACCCAAGTGGGCCCAACCCCGCCTCAGCTACAGACTCACATTTTGTTTGTTAATTAAACCTCATTGTTGTCATCATCTTCTTCAAAACACACACACACACTAAATGAAGACACTAACCCTAGCCTTAGCAGCCGGAGCTTCAGCCGGTACGGCAATCTCGCACCGGTCATCAATCGTAACAGATGCAAACGATATAGAATTCGGTGAAGCGATGTGGTTCGTTTACGCGGGAATATCGTGTTTTTTGGTGTTGTTTGCTGGTATTATGTCTGGTTTGACTTTAGGGCTGATGTCATTAGGTCTAGTTGAGCTTGAGATTTTGCAAAGGAGTGGCTCTAATAGAGAGAAGAAACAAGCAGGTGATTACTTTTTGACACGTGGCAAAATTGAGCGTGTTTGAGGGGTGTCTGTTTCGGCTTATATAGCGGGCTTATGGCTTATTTGGTTTTGGGCTTATATTTCATAAGCTCACTTTTTATGGCTTATTTTGAAACTAATAAGTTTATTATGTCACAGTAAACTTATATAAGCCGAAAAGTTTCAAAATAGGCCACAAACAGTGAGCTTATGAAACATAAGCCCAAAACCAAATAAGCCATAAGCCTGCTATATAAAGCCAAAACAAACACCCACTTATATGATGTGATTATGAGCTTATTAGTTTACGTGTGTCAAATAAGTAAGTGTTCGGTTAAGCTTATACGAGTGGGCTTATGAGCTTATATAAGGGGTTTTTAATAAGCCTAAAAAGTGTTGCTTTGTTAAAGGGGGTTGGGCTTATATAACATGCTCCATTACGAATTACTATGTTACCTTCAATTATATACCTAATCTAACATTCATATTTTTCAACCTATGTTCTACTTAGTCATTTACCAACCTAAGCTAAACCAAACACTTAACTTATTAAAAAATAAGCTAACCGAAACACTCAACATGGGCTTCATGAACTTATGATATATAAGCCAATTCGTAAGTAAGCTTAGCTAAACACCCCCTAAGTTTGGCTGTGTTTTCATTTATTGTATATATTATTGTTGATATTAGTGTTTATTTATTTATAGGTTTGTTTTAGAATGTTATAGTATAGTGTACCTAACACGTAGAGTTATGTGTTAGGTTTGATTTTTATTTTATTTTGTTAATTTATTTTTTATTTATTATTATTATTATTATTTTATTTTGTTATTATAAGTGTGGAGTTAGGTTAATGAGGAAATACATAATATGAAAAGGTTGAATTCAGCATGTTTGGGATTGTCTATTAAAATGCTTTTTTAGCGTTTGGATGAAGGGGATAAATAGTTTTGAGTGTTTGGATAGGAGAAAACTGGTGAGGAAGTGGTTTGGGAGTTGCTTATTGATATGCTTTTCTGATTCCGATTAATATTACGTCTTGAATTGTTAATTAAGTATAATTGCCAAACACTCAGCTGAAAGCAGTTGGTAATGTAAATACTAATGTCCTGCCTATGTTTTTGGTTATTTAAATAAATGCGGAATAAGTTTTAGTAAGCAACCCCAAACATAGGCTAGAGATGCCATAGCCGGAAATTAGAACTTGAGTACTTCTAGGTTGTTTCGGGACCTCTGTATTGAAATGCACAAGAACTTGTTTAGTTGAATCACATGTGAGAATTAACCTTTACAGACTTGTAGCTCAAGCATGCAATTTATGTGATACTATGTTATTCTTGTGTCACGAAGTATTATTCTTCAATATTAAGGATATTATTACTTTCGTTTTTTTGGTTGGATTTTTGGATCTGCGATTAATGACTGTAATTTGAATATCTGCTTTTCTTACAGCTGCTATCCTACCGGTTGTTCAAAAGCAACATCAGCTTCTTGTAACATTGCTCTTGTGTAATGCTGCAGCTATGGAGGTGAGCTAAAACTTATGATCCTTCTCTGTATGTCAGCATCTGTATGTCATATATCACTAGTTCCATGAATACCTCTGTGTATGCCCCCTATGGCCTTTTATACTTTACTTCACGGGGAGTGAATATGCTTTAAGCTTCTGCAGTCATGAAATACTTGATTTTTATTTTGTTCAGGTTTTTTTTTTTTTTTTTTTAATTTTTTTTGGTACCGTTTTCACATTTTGGAGTTTTTTTAGCTTCTATATGAGCTACCACTTCTTTCATGACCAAAGCAAGTGATTAGCCGATTAACCTGCAAATCAACTTAAAACCATGATTGAAGTTATTAGTAGCCACAACATGTTTTTCTGTAATGGCCAGGTTGCAGCGTCATTAGTGTTCATGCTTAGACTATCCTCCTCTTAGAAAGAGTACAAGATGTTAACACAAATTCTGAAAAAAGTAGATAGTTTTATTTGTTCTGATGCTTACTTGGTTTGAAACTTTTAACCACGGGTATCATAAGACACCCTGTTCTAATGATATATTTCATAACAACATGATGGCTGAACTTTTTCTAGCAAAGTTTATCATACAGTCTCCAACTCTCCATTGAAATTGTTCGCAGCAAGACACCCCTAGCATCCATTGAAATTGTTCGCAGCAAGACACCCGTAGAATTTGGCGATTTGAAGGAAGTTCCTAAAATCAGGGTAGTTAGACACAACATATTATCTTACTGCTGCAGGTTTGGTGAAATGGAATAATGGATGTCTGAACAGTGAACTTTCTAATTAGATGCAAAACATATAGGCTTCATGTGTATTGTGATGTTTATACCTATCTATATAAATATTCACTAAGTTATCATTCTAATTTCCCACAGGCTCTTCCTATTTACCTGGATAAGATTTTTCATCCAGCTGTCGCTGTGGTGTTGTCTGTGACCTTTGTACTTATTTTTGGAGAGGTATTCATTGATATATTACTGTAGTCATTATAGCCACAATATGATGTTTACACGATCAAGACTAAAATTAATTTACCACACCAGGTAATTCCACAAGCAATATCAACAAGATACGGACTTGCTGTGGGTGCCAATTTTGTTGGGCTTGTCAGAGTTTTAATGGTCGTTTGCTATCCTGTTGCTTATCCTGTTGGAAAGGTAATTTCATGCAAGTTGCTTTAATAGCTTATTTAGCGTTTCCTAAGATTTGTTACTTAAACATGAAGATATTTACACACTGTTTTACTTGAAGCATCTCACAACTAGCACATGTTAAAAAGTTTCTGTCTATCTGAATTGTTATACAGTCATATTTTAAGTAAGGGGGTGCTTGGGTCAGCTTATAATAGCTTATGCCATCTCAAACAACCCCGAATTTGGAGGTTAAGCTTGTTAGGTATTTCAACCCTAAAAAACCCATACACTTACCCAAACACCCAAAAAGCTTAATGGCCTTCCCAAAACATAATAGGCTATTAAACTCCTCAAATAAGCTTAGCCAAACACCCCCGGAGCATTGAAATAAAATTTGTTTAGTCACCTTTCAATTTTTCTATAACTAATGTAATAAAGGTTTGCTAGTATCTGATGACAGAGCTGAAATATTTGCAGGTATTAGATGCTCTAATAGGGCATGGTGATTCCCTGTTTCGGCGTGCCCAGTTAAAAGCCCTTGTCTCCATTCATGGCCAAGCGGTAAACATCCTTGATTGGTCGTTTGTTTGTGGCTCATATTAAAAAATTATTATATATCCCTAATTCCCTATTTCTACTCAAAAGTAAAAGATATAGTTGCAATTCTGTTTCAGTTTATTTATTTTACTTAACTCGTTCTCTCCTTTTTGCTTTTTTTTTTTTTTTTTATAATAAAATCACGAATAGGCTGGTAAAGGGGGTGAACTTTCTCATGATGAGATTACCATCATAAACGGAGCACTTGATTTGACGGCAAAGGTATACTCTGCAGGAAATCTATCATTGTAAAATTTCTTTCACTCTTGTTTTATGTAGAAATGCAAGTTGTGTATACAAGACTAGTAGTAAACAACTTGTTACAAATCATTCTTCTGAGCAATTTGGTTCTTGAATCTAGATATGTTACCGTTATAAAAGTGTGTCCATAGTTTTCTTCTTTTTGGTTGATATCTTTGAATCTAAAAGGCTTGCGCCACTCACTGGTCTTACTCCACCTACAAGCCGCTTTTGATTGACCCCAAAGTTGAGTTAGAAATGTAAACCATGATGAGTACTACGGAAACACCCTAAATAGTTGCTCTTTGTTGTATTTGTCTACTGATGATGACTAACATATGGGAATCTTTGCAGACTGCAGAGGAGGCCATGACACCTATTGAATCAACATTCTCGCTGGATGTCAACTCAAAACTGGAGTGGTGAGTTCTCCAATGGATTTCTATTACTTATTGTTTCTTCCTATGTTATTTCAGTTTACATATTGGCCAAGTGCAATAGGCTTCCATGTGCAAATATTTACAGTATGATTTATATTAGATTGTTTCGAATTTATCTTATTCTTATCATATAAGAACACAATGTCTTCTTAAGCTATTGCCAAAGAACACCATGATATTTTTTGGGTATTTCGAACACACACTCTAGATACACATTATTTGTAGGTCACTTAAATTCTTTTGGTAGTATCACCATCTACTATTAAGTTCTCTTATCTTAATCAGTTAATGACAATTCTTAGTGCCACACTTTGTATATGCAATCCATGCATGACAACTTATTAGAGGGATGTCTTTCTGAAGCAGTCTCTCTACCCTTAGGTAGGAGTGATATCCGACTGTCTACATCATACCTTCCCCGTACCCCGCACAATAGTGGGATTGGGTGTTGTTTTTGTTGTGGCAGTTGATATTTCTTGGGTACTCCAATGTCTTCTCAAATAAGTTGCACTTACATAACATAGTCTCTTATATAAACAAATGAGGTTATTCCCTGTTTAAGTTATCAGGAAAATCGAGTCTTTTGACTCAGATGTATGTGGCCTAATTGGGGTATCCCCCTGACCATTTCCGACCCTTTCCCTAGCCACTCCCGAATGTGTACCTAGTGAGGTCTGAACCCTACACCTCTTGTGAGAGGATATCAGGTGCACTAGGCCACTTTGGTGGTGGTTAATAATAGTCCCTTATATCTGGCAATATATTCTTCACCTCTTATTTGTATTCCTTTTTTGTTGCTCTGCAATATTTGTCTGCTATGAGTACATTCGAAAGTTATCTCTACATTGATTTATACATTGCGCAGGGAAGCATTTGGGAAAATTCTTGCTAAAGGACATAGCCGTGTTCCTGTCTATTCTGGGAACCCAAAAAACGTCATCGGACTCCTACTGGTATGCTTGGGAAAATTAAGAGAGTTGTCAGACTTATTTACTTCTAAACTCTTTATTAGATTCAGTTTGTGTAAATTGGGTTTCTTTTTGTATTTTCAACTAGTAGGTGAAAAGCCTTCTTACAGTTAGACCAGAAACAGAGACTCCAGTTAGTGCTGTTTCTATCAGAAAAATCCCCAGGTAACTGTGTTATATGTACTCGAGTATCTTTAGGACTCAGTTTCATGTTTTCATAATCATGAAATTTCATTCATTTTGAAGTAAAATACATAAACGTCCTTGTGGTTTGGTCCCTTAAGTATGTAATGAATCTCACATTTGGTCCTTCAAGTATGTTATTCACTTTTAATACGTAAAGGCAAGGCTAGAGTACGAGGGACCAAACATTGATTCTTGGGACCATATCCGTTAATATATCACCAGGGACCAATTCGAAAGTTTTGTACCATACCAAAGTGACCATTTATGTAAATAACTCCTCATATTATAATGTTATGTTTCAGGGTACCAGCGGATATGCCATTGTATGACATTCTTAATGAATTTCAAAAAGGTGGCAGTCATATGGCGGCTGTAGTTAAAGTAAAAAACAAGAACCATCCGCCTGCTAATGATAACGATCAAAAGCCTGCTACTCTTAGTTTACAAAAAATAGCTGCAAAAAAGGCAAATGGATATTCAGATGTAAATGAACCATTGTTGCCAAAGCTTGAAGAAGAATCAGATTATGTAATCAATATTGACAAGACTTCCAAGACGAATGTGCAACATACAGATGATGTTGAAGATGGTGAAGTCATTGGCATCATTACTCTTGAAGATGTTTTCGAAGAGCTTCTACAAGTAAGTTAGACGGTCCTTTTTTTTATTCACTGAGGTGGTTTCGACCCTTTTTACATAAGAATGGGTCAAACGGGTGGAAACTTGAGTCACCTGTTTTGACCTCTTATTTAACCTTCCCATCTTGCCACCTCAATAATTATTTTGGCTCAAAATTTATCACAAATCGATGTTTACATACCAAAGTGCTAATTAATTTTCATAACTGATGCAGGAGGAAATTGTTGATGAAACTGATGTATATATAGACGTACATAAAAGGTGCGATTCTTTGTGTGTGCATCTTAGCTCAGTTGTTGCTTTGACATTTTCTGTGAATGTATTCATTTCTCTCACCTTGCTTGAAATAACTTAACAAAATGTTGCAGAATACGCGTAGCTGCAGCAGCTGCTGCTTCATTTGTAGCCCGTGCGCCTTCAGCTAGAAGGCTAACAGTTCAAAGACCCACGGTACGTTAAATTTTCTTGCCATCAAGTTTAGTTTTGTTCAATAAGTGATGAAGTTGATTTATATTTCCCCACTCTTTGTGGTTTACATCATACAAGATATGTCTCATTTTTCTGGATGTAGGGCGACTATTTACTTAGGAATGAGTTGATTAAATTGTGGTTCTTCTCAGATGGGCTTAATAAACTTTTCTTAGAGCTGAAAGGGAGTGGAATAAATAGTTGAAAGTCACACTAAGTCAATATTTTAGTTCTTAAAACCTCCTAAATCGTCAATAAACTGTTTATAAATGTGGACAAAGAGTGTTTGCGGGTCAATACGACCTAGCCTGTCCTGATTTGTTTGAATCGGAACCTGCTTAAGTTACGCACTTTCGATTCATCTATGGTAATCCACAATAAGACTTTCTTTCTGAACGGTTAAGGTTCGCCACAAATGTAGTGTTTTCAAAGGGACTAAAAGTGACGATTTTTATCAATTTATATGGAAATGGTTAGTTATGGGTCATGTTTGATTACTAATGGGTCAAAGTATCCTAATATGCATACAAGCCACCTGTTTTACCACCGTTAATAATGACCCATCTCTTTTTCATAACTCTTTTTTTGTGCCAGAGATAATTCCGTAATTGTTATAGTGATCTCTATAGTTTGTATGTTGCAATTGACCTGTCATAGTGATTATTTTTGTGCTGATTATATTTACAAGGGTGTCAAAGAAGACAAGGACAAATCGCCACAACAGTTGCACAACTAGAGCCCACCGAGTATGTATTACAGTGATAGTATTAGATGGTTACTTGCTGGAACAATGTATTCGCCCGTGGTTGTCCATGTTTACATGAAGGGTTACAAGTGAAATAGGTAAACACTTAAGAGCAATATTTTTCTGTTTTTAGTTTTACTGAGGTTTTGCAGGTTAATGACTACTGTACTTGCATTCTTCACTCGTTTGGTATGCTTTTTATGTGCCTTTCATGTTAGAAAATTTGGTTTCTGAAAATTTGTAAATGCTATCCATAGATTATTAACTTTTATTACCATTGATACATTAATGACCTCGAAGTCTCAAATCAACCTTTGGATTAGGTAAGTCGAAATTAATCAAGTTGCGTGTTTGGCTGCCGAAACTCATACGTTCAAAACAATGGACCAAAGATGAAATGTGTAATTCACATAACTGAGCAATTGTGTGTTTGTCTTCACACAAAACCTATAAGCGTTTCTGTTGAAGCCAACAATCAAGTTTACAAATACATCAAACTTACTTGACATGAAGTCTCATCAAAGTATTCATCTTTATACCATAATCAGAATTCAGAAGCTTCGTAAAGCTTCTGATATGACAATGGTCTAAAACTCAAACCTGTTCTTTCCAGTTTAATACTTATCACATCACTTGGTTTTCCTTTGGGGGCTCTTCTACTGCTTTCTTTTCCATTAGGGGCTCTTCTAATGCTTTCTCGATGTCATCCTGCATCCAAAAACCGCAGCAAGTCAACCCGTGCCAATGTTGTCAAAATTCCAACATACACAAAATACAGAAATAAAGCTACAAATAAGACGGACTGGTATCGAGTCAACACGTGTTTGGGTCTAAAAGAGTGTTTTTTCGTACAAGTCAAAATATGTCGGGTTTAGTTCGGTTTGACCCACAACACTTTTCTGTACTTTATTAACAAAAAAAAACTGTTACAAGTAACCAAAATGATCCAAGAGATTTAGCAAGTTGTGTGCATTTGAATACAATTCTGCTGATTTTGAACCTTTTCGACCCATATGACCAAATTACTTTTTAGGTAAATTCTTTGAATGTACCTATTAGTGAAAACACGAATCAGTTTTAGCTTAATGAACTGAAAACGCCACCCGTATGAAGAAACATATGGCAATACCTCAATGGTTGATGGTGTAGTCGTTGGCCCCATTCGACGTATTACTTTTCCATTCTTACTAACTAGAAACTTTGTGAAGTTCCATTTGATAGAAGTCCCCATAAATCCACCACCATTTGCTTTCAAGTACTTGTACAATGGCGATGCATTGTTCCCGTTTACTTTTACCTGTTTTGTTAAACAACCATACATATTTAAACGACCAATAACATGAAGATAAGGTATAAATAAGATAAATAAGCAATTGAGACTTTACTTTTCCAAAAATCGGGTATTCAGCTTGGAACCTCTCACAAACATAGTGCACAGTCTCTTCTATATTCCCAGGTTCTTGTTGAAAGAACTGATTGCATGGAAATGCTAATACCTCAAAACCTGATTCAAGTTGTTGCCTTAGATTTGTTAACCAAAACTTACTTTAGTGAAACGAAGTTTCATAATCCTTTCATAATGTATATTTCGATTTTAAGAATTTCAACAGCACTAATGTACAACAGTAGAAATTATGCATAAATGTATATTTATACCTTCATCCTTGTATTTCCTGTAAATCTCGGTAAGTTGGGTATAGTTTGAATTCGTTAATGCACTGTTGCATCATCACCATTCACCAACAAAGATAGGTCAGAAATCAAATCCAATTCAATAACGAAATTTCAATGAATGATGCTTTTTGCAATGTTAGTTTGTTTTGTTCAAGCCATTGCTATTTGAATCATTAAAAACACGGTCATATTATATCACAAAATTCTTCTAATAATGATATTTCGTATAGTAAAATGCAAGATTACAATGACCCAAATGGATAAGATATAATCTCTAATGAACAAAATATACAAAAAAAGTATGATAAAACATATAAGATAAAACATTCGTATATTATGCAAAGAACTCGAAAAGGATATAGGAAATACCAACCATTTGGAAGCAACATTGACAATGAGCAAAACTTTGCCTTTGTACATGCTAAGATCAACATCTTTTCCTTTGCTATCCTACATTTACAACACATAAAAATAAATCAATATCACATGAATCATGATCAAAGTTTCCAACATATGATTGATATTACCTTGACTGTGAAATCATGAACTGACGATTGGTCAGGAACAGATGAAGAAGCACCCATTTTTTTTAATTTCTAATGATTTTTTAGATACATGAAATGTATGATGGATCATTTTTGAGGATGAGAATGTTTCTAGATTTTTATTCAAGAATGAACATCAACCTCAATTCTCCCGCGAATTTAAACATACCTTATTTTGTTCCAAACTAATACAAATATACACATTTTAAGGGAATTAATAGTTTTTTTCTTCTTCTTTTTAGGATATAGAAGAAATGCGGCTTAGAATCACGGGCGCGCATATTTGAGGTAGAGATATGTCTTAGCATCATCCGTAGTGTAAAAAAATGAGAACTTGAATTTTTTATTTTTTATTATTAGAACTTATTTTTTTTTAGGTTTAACACTAAGCGCATACTCTTTTGTGATTTAAATAAAAGGCCTACTTTTTGATTAGATTTCTGTATCCGCCACTACGTTAAAATAGTGACTTGCATTGTTTTTTACCCGGCCTATTTGGGTGTTGAAGTGTTATTTGCTCTTTTCATAAATTTTGTCCAAATTGTATGTTATATAATTTAGATAGTAATCTGTAATCATATCAACTTCATCATTTTTGGTATGATTATAGGTGGCCATATTAACATCCCTTTAAGAGTGTAAAATTCATGTTAAAACCATCAAACATAACTTAAAATAGATCAGCCATTATACTTATTTCAGGTATTAGTATCGGTAATACTAGTAGCAAATAGTCATATCTTGATCAAGTCTAGTTTGGTAGTTGTACTCTTGAGTTCAAATCCGGTCAAGCGATGTTTTTAGACCCAAATTGGTTCTAAACCAAGAGAGCACATTCCAAATTGAACTATAATTGTGGCCATTTGCCCCAAACCATCGATCTACCCTTTTCAAACCAGACTCCTAGTACGACCACATGACTACTACCCATCTAAACATTGCAAAATCAATGGTTTAGTTGAGGAAAAAGAATCAGTAAAACCTGTGTATCAATTGACAATTTACCCAAGACCAACCTCAAACAATGTTCAGTTGTTTATTGCTAATTAAATGGAGTTAAAATTAAAACCATTATCTGATTTAATAGTAATTTGACTTGATTATTAGATAAAATAAAGTACGAAATTAAGATACAAATTTATTCTATGTCACATCAAACAGTAAACAATCATCTATGGAGCGTGGTATAAGAACATACGCTACATAGCATAAGAACATACGCTACATAGATGTAAAACAATCATCTACGAACCCTATGTGTAACAAAACCTTTTTTTTATTTGTTTCTTGTTCTTTATTACAGTGAAATACAATAATGCTTTTTTGTGTTTATGTATCGTGCAACGAGGCAATGTAAGGTCGCTATCAAGATGACGAGGAAACACAACTGAGACCAAACTTATCATCCTTACCACACTTTTTTACCCTCGTTTACTCCCTTTATTTTTGTGTACTTTTCTTATAAATTCACATATATCACCTCTTCTTACGGGCTCTATTAAAAAATTGATAATATTTGATAAAAACTAATCATATTGTTTTGTCCATTCATCTCTTTTATTTATTTTTAATCACAATAAATTATTTACTGTTATTAGGCTTAATTATTTTGGGTGTATAATTACTTAATTTGAGAGATTGTATAATAAGGTTTCACTCGGTTTTTATCAGACTTTGTACCAAACGCAATAGTGTTTTCGCTACCGGCATCATTTTCCCTCTCTTGAGAAAGACTCGACCTCTAGTCTTGTTTCATCTTTATTCTCTACTTTTTAGCATAATGTGATTTCATACATCATCATTCCCAAGATTATTAACTGATGTGAAAAAAGAAAATATTTTACCAAGAAAAGAAAATTAGAATAGTTTAAATGACAATGTCAATAAACATTTGATTTGCTTAATTTTTTATTTATTTATTTATTTTTTTTTTATTATTATTATTTTTTTTTAATTTATTTCAGCTACATCTCCGTGGATGCACATGCGCTTGGAGCTTATATATATAAACTAATTACCAAAATAATCATGTTTCATATCATACTAGCAGGGTACCCGCGCGATGCGGCGGCGGGTACCCTGTGACTATATTTTCTGGCAATGTGATGTTATGCGACCATATTTTTTTTAACAGTTATACCAATAATTATCAAAACTTAGTATCAACAAATTTTAGATAACACATTGGTAGTCCATTTAATCGTCTGTAACATTGCAGCCCATCCAAATCATCCAACAAAAATCCAATCCATAAGCCATATAGCCCAATTGAAGTAGAAAACCACAAGCCCACTAAATGGTTCAGTCCAAAAACGAATGAAAAAAAAAACCCTATCTCTTGTAGCGCCTCTCTCTTACCTCCATTGTTATCATTTCATTAACCCTAAACCACACTTCCATCTGATAGCGCCTCTCTCTTACCTCCATTGTTATCACTGCCCATGACAACTATCTCTTATCAAATCTGACGACATCTCCATCTTAATAACCAATCACTTAACACTTCTAATCTCAGCTTATCACATATTCTCGTTAACAAATCGATACATCTCCAATCTAGAATACCACCTCTGTTACAACATAAACAAGAAACTCACCACTCCTTTTCTTGGATAGTTCAGCTACGAGACACAAGACCAAACGATTGCGGCTTCTTCAGTGTCCTTTTAAAAAAAAGGGTCTCTGGTAGGTGTAACTCGTTGTTTATGTTTTTCTTTGAACGAATCTAAGACTGAATATAACATGTTTGTTATCATTCTTTCTTTATAATTCGGATATACAATGAAGCTTTGCTACATAAGATCGATGATGGTTAAGTTTATACCCGAAAATCTTTGAAGATTGGTACCCTTTGTGAACGAAACTGAGATCCTTTGATGTTATTATTTGCGTGACACCTTTTAGATCGATGATGTGTTTCTTTTACTCGAATAAGTGAGTATAAAGAAAGAACTGAGATCAAATTGTGTGGATATGTATTTGTACATTGTGCTTTACATTTTGTATTAATTGATGATGGGGTGTATTAATTAATAGCATTAATGTTGTAAGTCTGAAAATTACAGCATGCTTATGTTGTTGTACACTATGCTTATTTTGTTGTAAGTCTGAAAAATGTGTGCATTAAAGTGTTGTAAACCGTGCTTTATTTGTTGTAAGTCTGAATTTTTAGATCACATCGGAAAGAGATTCATTTGTGCATTATATGTATAGATTTACCAAAATGAACTACTCCCTCCGTCTCAATTTATTTGTCAGGAGAGAGAAAACACAAAGTTTAATAAAAGTGGGGCCACTTTAATTTTCAACCACTAAAATGAAATATTCCTCCACTAGATTCTCTAGTTTTTACTAAATAAGGAAAGTGGACATTTAATTTGAGACATCCAAAAAAAGAAATATGGACAAATAAATTGAGACGGAGGGAGTATTTTACAAAGTATTACCAAAATGAACCATGTGTCATAAGCCTGGACCACCATGTGACTAGTACGGATTATAGTATTAAAAATCAACCGATATATTACCCAAACTGCCACACATCTACTTTACTTAACCCATTTACTCCATTTTCTTCTTCTTTATTTGTCTTTTTAACTTTCTCACACATTCACCTTCTCCCACACTCACTCTCATCTCCAAATCCATACCAAACAACCCATTTCAATGGTTTCAGTTTCTTTAAAAATTAGTGATGGAAATGATACTTTATTTACCCACAAACAATGGCTCCTTCGCATCTCGTGTTTGTGTTTTCCTCACACTGCTTTCATCTCTTACCCAATTACTTCATCTTCACCTAACCACTTATATTGCCTTCAATTGAAAGTAATAACTTCATTTTGTGGTTTTTGTAATATTAAGTCAAGCGCACTAAGGTATAAATTTTTCATGTGCGCCCCACCATATTAAATAAAGGATGTGCGCTTGGGTTTGGATTTTTGTGGTTTTAATACTAAAATCTGGCGCACCCTGTTATTTTTCAAACGAAGCGCGCCCGGTAGCATCTACTGAATTTGTGCGCTTGGATTTGTCTTTTGAGGGTGTTGTTCATTGCATTTCGCAGACGTGGATGTTTCATTTTTAGAAATGTCTAAAGTGCGTTGCATACTGCGCCCATAGTGACGAAAGTTTTATTAAAATATGTCGGGATTTGAACATGAAAAACGTGCCTGGGAAATGGCTTTTGGTTCGGACTATTAATTCAAGTAAAAGGATTTATATTGACCAGCTTCTACAGGAAAAAGTTAGTCAGAGTGGGAAAGTTTCGTATTTTAAGGGGACTCTAGAGGACTTTGAGGTATTCGTAAAAAGGGTACCATTGAAGGTTGATTGTTCAAAAACTATTAATGTATATAGAAATTGTTCTCATCCTACCAGTGTGGTAGGTTTACGTTCGGTTGAACATGATGACCGGCATGTTTATATGGTGTTTGAGATGATGGGTGGTACCTTAGCTGATTATATGAGAGAGCAGCGATGGTACGTGGCAGAATCTCAAAGTTTTAGACCCATACAAGCTTTGAGGTATGCTAACAAACCTTTTTATTTTTGTTTATATAGTTCTATTTTGGTAAAAAACTGTGAATTAAATTGACCACCAACCTATAAAAAAGAGTTCTTATAATATCGTAATGTTTTGTTTTTATTTTGTTATGAAACCTATTTCTCGGACTAATACAACTGCAAAAATGGAATAATTCATGGAAATGTTGCTCCTCAAAATGTGTTGATTAGAAAGGGCAGAGGTAACAATAGTAGTATGATAAGGCTTTGAGGGCCGGGGAAAAGTGAAAGAATTCATGCCGAGCAAAAAGGTGGGATCAATTGAAAATTATATGTGCAATTTGGTAGCTTAGTTTTTCTTGATGTAGTTTGTTAACTGTTTTGTTTTTGTAACAGAGAGGACAAATTGCACATATAATTTTCAATTTATTCCACCTTTTTTCTCTACAGGAATTCTTTCACTTTTCCCCAGCCCGCAAAGCGTTATCATACGACTATTGTTACCTCTACACTTTCTGATAAGCACATTTTGAGGAGAAACATTTCCATGAATTATTCCATTTTTTTGCAGCTGCATTAGTCCGAGAACTAGGTTTCTTGACAAAATAAAAACAAAACATTACCATATTATAAGAACTCTTTTATATAGGTTGGTGGTTAATTTATTTCACAGTTTTTTTTTACCAAAATAGAACTATATAAACAAAAATAAAAGGGTTTGTTAGCATACCTCAAAACTTGTATGCGTCTAAAACTTTGAGATTCTGCCACGTACAATCGCTGCTGTCTCATATAATCAGCTAAGGTACCACCCATCATCTCAAACGCCATATAAACATGTTGGTCATCATGTTCAACCGAATGTAAACCAACCACACTTGTAAGATGAGAACCATCTCTATATACTTTAATAGTTTTTGAACAATTGGCCTTCAATGGTACATTTTTTACGAATACCTCACAGTCCTCTAGAGTCCCCTTAAAATACGAAACTTTCCAACTCTGACTAACATTTTTATGTAGAAGCTGGTAAATATAAATCCTTTTACTTGAATTAATAGTCTGAACCAAAAGCCCCTTCCCAGGCACGTTTCTCATGTTCAAATCCCGACATATTTTAATAAAACTTTCGTCACTGTGGGCGCAGTATGCAACGCACTTTAGACATTGTGGAAATGAAACATCTACGTCTGCGAAATGCAATGAACAAAACCCCTCGACAGTTTTACCGCTCACACACCAGTCCACTCTTGTTATCAGAATCACGGGCGGGCATACTTGAGGCAGAAGTATGCACGTGTATACCATCTTAGCATCATCCTTAGTGTAAAAAATGAGAACTTGAATTTTTAAGTTTAACACTAAGTGCATACGTTTTTGTGATTTAAATAAGGGGCATACTTTTTAAATAGATTTCTATATACGTTAAAATAGTGGCTTGCATTGTTTTTAACCGGCCTAATATTTTAAAGTGAAACTAAAATTGATAACCGTATTTAGCACCCACAATATATATATATATATATATATATATATATATATATATATATATATATATATATATATATATAATATATATATATATATATATATAGCACCCACTATATATATATATTTTATGATATGAGATTTTATCTAGAATAAGGTTCAACTCGAATTTTGTGGTGTTGAAGTGTTATTTGCTCTTTTCATAAATTTTGCCTAAATTATATGTTGGGTTAAAATTTAGATATGGGTAAATTACATATTTTGTCCATGCGGTTTGTCATTTTCGCACTCTCCACCACTCTCAGACTTTAATTACAAAAAATATCATTTTTGTTCACATTTTGTTACACTTACCGTCCTTTTCGCTAACGCTCATTAGATGAGTCTGTTAAATCACCTCATGTGACTTGCACGTGAGGTCATTTTTGTCAATTTACCCTCCATCTTCAACCTAAAAAATGTTATTGTATTTTCATTTTTGTCAATTTACCCTCCATATTCAACCTCCAATATGTTATTTACACTTAACATCCGCTTTAGAGTTAAGAAATCCGTTAAAAACACGTGGGACACACTACAACAATGTCGCATGTTCAAGTACCGTACTTATCCAGTCAAGTTTTCTAAAATCCTCTATATTGACGGTGGTATGGTGGTGGTAGTGTTGATGACGGCTGATTTGTAGTAAATCATGTTCCCGAATTAGATAAAAATGTCACTTGAGGACAAATGACAATTAAATCTTCCGGGGTCGTTTCCACGGTGAGAGATGTATTGAAATTCACGTTTTAGCTTTTTGTTTTATGCTTGAATATTGAATATTTTTGGTTTTGTCTGATTTTAAAGTAAAAGATTAAAAACTATTTTAAGTGATAAAGACTAGATTAATTAAGCAAAACTATAAAGATAATAATAAGGTCTAGAAAATAAGATTATAAAAAGATATGCTTGCTAAGTAAGGTGGAACATGCAAAGATAATATTTTTGGGCTATGTTGTCTAAAGTGCGCTTTTCAGGAGCCAAAGATAAGTGGGTGTGGGAGGCGGATAGCGGTGGTGTTTTTACAGTTGCTAGTGTTAAAAGGCTTCTGCATTTGGGCCGTAACATGCAGCGAAATAACGCTATGCGTTGGGTTTCATGGGTGCCGAGTAAAGCTAATATCCTGATGTGGAGAATCGAGATGGAAAGGATCCCGACCCGTTTGGCTTTAGTTAAAAGAAACGTTGGTATTCAGGACACTTCCTGCCCTCTGTGTGAATCTGATCCGGAGTCTGCAGCTCATTTTTTTGTGGACTGCGGTTATGCTTTTGGAGTTTGGCAAGCGATTTGGAGTTGGTGCAGAATTATGCCGACGGATTTCAATAGTAATATGGATATGATGCTGCTGCCAAGTAAAGGGAGCCAAACCAAATGGTATAAACGGATCCTGCGAGGTATTTTGATGGTCGTTTGCTGGGCTATATGGAAAACAAGAAATAAAAAGGTGTTTGAAGGATCTTCGACTAGAGTCATAGAGGTGGTTGCTTTGGTAAAATCGATGTCGTTTTTTGGCTTAAAAATCGCTCTAAATTTAAAAACTTAGAGTGGAAGGATTGGTCAGTTTATCCTATGTATATATTGTAACATCTTGGTGGCGGCCTTTGTTTGAGGGTCGGCCTTTTTTTATGAAGTTTTATGTTCAAAAAAAAACTAAGGTGTAAAGTTAATTAAGTGTGAATTTCTTTTAAAGCATGTAATTAATTTATACCCGTTTAAAAACTATTTTTCTCACAACGTTGGTTTATTTTGAAAAACAATTCTTTAACAATGTAAAAACTAGTAGATTTAATTAGTTACTTATTTCAACGGCTTTTGCCCGTTAAAATAACTAACTAATCAAATTTACAAAATAATCCGGAAATATTAATTTTCATCCTTATTAATTACTTGGATTAGTAATTAGATATCTTAACGGCTTTTGCCAATTAAAACTACTAAAAATAAATCCAAGTAATCAAAAAGGATAAAAATTAATAATTTCTAAATTTTCACACTTTTATTCACAAACCACCTTTACTTAACAAGCATATAATAGATCTACTCGCTACGCATAATTACTAAATAAACAATAACAACTAATTTAATAAACATATTACTAAATTAAGAATTTAAGCTAAAAATGATAAAATGGTAAGAGAATAAGACCCGGTGAATTAGACGAGGAAAGTACCACCCGATCTTATAAACTAAATAAATTATTAAAGTTTATTTCTCTATTAACTTTAATTTTACTAATTAGTTAATAAAGTTTAGAACTTTGTTAACTAAATAGCTTAATAAAAGTTATTAAAGTTGTAAACTTTAATGATTTTTAAGCTTATAAGACCCTTAAGCTCCACGTCTTAGATCGCGAAAGATAAGAAAACAAAGAAAAATAAGAACTTTATTAATGGTTAGCAATAATAAGCACTATAAATAACTACTTCTAATTTAAATAAGCTAAACGTATATTAAAAGCAAAAAGATCTAAACTTTATAACTAAAAAGCAATTAGATCTGAGTCCACCCGAAACTAAGTTGCTTACTCCGAGGAATAGGCGCGGATCGGGTATATTTAAGGACTAGATCTAAATGATTAAGCTATTAAATAGCTTATTATAAAAGAAAAACTAAAAAAGGTGCAAACTTTATATGAAATAATTAATAAACTATCTAGATCTATTTAATAAGCTAATTAATAAAGCAAAAAGCTCTCAAAACTAAGAGGTGTCAAAGCTTATTTTGAAAATAAGCCGAGCTTAATAAGCTCATGCACCTCTTTTGGCGTTCGAATCGAGCTAGAGGGTGAAGAGAAGAAGAAGTAAATAAACATAATAAGCTAAAAACTAATAAAAATTAAATCTTTTTATAAAATAAGTGAAATAAAAACTTTTTATGAAAAGTATAAAAGAATTTTTATAATATAAAAGCAAATAAAAGAACTTAATGGATAAGCTTATAGAAAAAGCTAACCCAAAAAGCAAAACCTAAATAAGCTACAATAGGCTATGAAAGCTTATATAAGTTTTTAGATTTAAGAAAAGAAAATTAAAGAAAAGTAGAGGAGTAGAAGTAGAATAAGCTAAGTGATATCCAAAATAAGCATCTTCATTAAGCAATAAGTTGTTACAATAAGCTAATCTATTACAAGAAATAAGTTACTCTCTCTCTCTAAATAATCTACTCACTACTAATATTATAGTCTATATATTAATTTTTGTGTGTGTGTGTAATAATCTTCATCCGGATGAATGAGCTGGGTTTATATAGCCCACTTGACTTCAGGGGCCATTTGGTCATTTCCCACGCTCAGCTATAGCCAACGCACCAAGTCATTTTCAGCCATTCATTGCGACACGTGTCCTCTCCTCATTGGCCAGCAGCCTTCTAGAACCTCGTACTGATGATACTCTGGCACTTCGTACCTGCCACACTGCAACCTCGTACTGACACACGCCTGCACACGCCTCATCGTCATCTTGTACACGTGTCAGCTTCTGATTGGTCTGTCGCCCTGCAACTCTGAACATCGTACTGACACGTGTTAGACATCTGCCACCTCGTACCTGCATTAATACTTGTCAGCGCCGCCACGTGGAGGCTGTGGGACCCACCTGATGATGTGGCAGGTGCCACGTGTCGGGTCGGTCAACGAGTCGGGTCGTGTCTGGTATCGGGTCGGATTGCCACGTGGACCACTAAGGTGGTGCCACGTGGCAGGCGGTATAAATACCACCCATATGTCCTCCGCCAGGTTCGAACTCGGGTCTATAGGGTGGGGGGTGAAGGCATTTGCCAACTGAGCTAGCATAGCCAGCTAGTATTATATGCAAAATTTTATATTTAACCCTTATTAGGTGACAGTCCGTTTTATGTAAAGAAAATGGTCAAATTAGCGGAGTTTTGGACCGGTTCAAAAATAAATAAAAATACCCTCGAACTCATTTTTTCATGCTCTTTCCGATGGTGTGATCGGGGAATTTTTTGACTTCGTCTGAACCTCGTAAAACGTGAAAACGTCGTCGAATCTCATCCGAAAATCACCGTTTTTTGCTTTGTTTTCAAACGCTTGTACCTGCAAGACATAATAACACATTACAAACATATTCGCAATATAATTTAACATATTTCCGGGTTATTAGTCCATTTTAGCGTGTTTTCCGGTATAAAAATGATGTATGTTTAAGCACACATCAAAATCCCCCACACTAATCCATTGCTGGTCCCTCACGCAATGTTTATCACACTCATGGTGATTGAAAATCTTTTAACCCCACTTGACTAATAAACCCTCACATAAAAAAAGAACAGAAAGATGTTCATCATTGGGTACAAGAAATTCATAAGATTTAAAAACGCCCCGTTTAAACCAGAAAATAAAATAAAATGATTAAAAGATAATAAGAGTAAAATTTAAAAATATAAAAGGCTTTAAGAACGGGAAACATGCAGACTGGGTGTTTCCAGGAGATAAAGATTATCATCCTCGATTTTCGCAACCCCCAAACCGAGCTTAAAACAAAATCACAACTATATATAACTTAGATGCCAACACTACTCATAGATGCTACTTGTGTACGCGCAACTACTTCTTGCTCCCTTATTCCTGGTTCCTCTAAGGATTTTATTCTGAAAAATGAGTTTTTCTTATTTCGATAATTTTTATTTTGATAAAAACACCCGGCTTAGAAAGTAATTAGTTTAAAATCCTTCCCCGAAGAACTGCTGCAGATAAAAATGAGGTCCACATCAAGGTCCTAATTTAACACGATTTGGAGGATATCCTTTTTATTTCATCCGAAACAACTCATCTACGAGTCCAGAGATATAAGCTTTATTAGGATATCCCCGGAGTCAAATTTTGGCTTTATTACATTATTATTAAGCAATATTAGCCATCGGCCCTTTTAACAACTGAGTTAACGGGAACGAACCGTCAGGAAATAGTAGTCTATTATGACCTTGGGAGTTTCCTCCACCTTTTTGAAGTCTAAGTCAACAAGAGCGAACCGTTAGGAAACAGAAAACTTTTATGGCTTTGGATTATTTAGTTTATTTACTTCCACCTTTTAAATAACCATGTCAACGGGAACGAACCGTCAGGGCACAGTAGTCTATTATGGCTTCGGTTTATTTCACATTTATTAGGTGCCAAACCCCGAGTCCTACGGTCTTTCAACATCCGAAACAATAGCAGCAAACTATCATGAATCAGTTGTATTATTTCCCTGTAACGCTGACAGTACCTTGATGTGTACCCAACTTCGATTAGCAGGAATTCTCTAAAAAATGAGTAAAAACTAACAATCGTAAAAAACGTGAATCTTTAATTATTGAAAACTTTATTTTTGGGGTTTATTTAGTTGGTGGGAGCAAAAAGTCACAAGTTTCCTCTATGAGCTCTAAAGAGATCCAACTACTCCACGCTTAGCATCTAACTTATATTCAACTCTATCATTTTTCGTTCTTCGCAAATTTTTTACGTTAAGCGAACGCTCAGTCTCGAAAGCTAAGAGGAAAGCTAGGGTGCAATACTCAGTCAAGTCAGAATCTCCCTTGTTCTAGCCTATGGGCCTACTTTATTTATACACATATATTTTTCTTTTTTTTTTTCTTTTTTTGTAATAAACATAAATAAAAATATAGGTTAAAACGGGGTTGCGTGGTACACAGACAATGCAAAGGTTTGAAATTTTTTGAAAATTTCGATAGAAATCCCCCCCACATTTAGAACTGAACATTGGCCTCAATGTTCAAAAATGTCGGGTGTTACCCCCACACTTACACTATGTTCTCAAGTATGATTTTAGAGGGAAATGGAAGTAAAGAAAATGATATGAAATGGAAGTAAATGAAATGGAAGTAAAGAAAATAATGGGACCCACTCACTTTCCTTCACTTTCATCCCATATATGGGATGAAAGTTGTGACACAAAAAAACAAAGGGTGACCCTCCCTTTTACTTCCATTTACTTTCATTTACTTCCGACCAAAAACTAGAGAACATGACTTTTTTTTGTTTACTTCCATTTACTTCCATTGAAAAACTGGAGAACATAGTGTTAGGAACGAAAAAGGCAAATGCTGAAAATTCCATGTGTGAAAGGGGAAAACTATATCAGATAAGCACACATGATAAAGGATTTCCCTAGATATAACAATGTAAATGATTGGAGACCGAGTGTTGGAGGGTTTGAAAACAAGCACGGAGGTCTTCACGATCATAGGGAATCCTGCAAGCAAAAACGGATACCCACAAAACACAACAAGGAGAGAAGCACTCCCCCACACTTATTCGAATACCATATCACACTTATTAAAGATAAAAATAAAAATAAAAATAAATAAGGATAGTAGATAGATAGATAACACGGGTTGCCTCCCGAGAAGCGCTTGTTTATTAACGAGTCACTAAGCTTGACTCGCCCCCAAATTTAGTTGTCGATGGGGTAAAGATGGAGATCCGGGACATCCAAAGTAGGGATGTCCCCTCCGTGGCGGTGCTTGATCCGATGGCCGTTTACCTTAAAGTTCGGACTGTTGGGTTAGGATAACTCAACGGTATGTAGGATCGAGTACTTCGAGCTTGATTGAGCTTGGTATAAACAAGAACCTCTGTATGCAATACAAGCGTTTATGCGGAAACTAAACAGCAAGTATTATAAAGAAGAAAACTCTAAAGAACAATGATCCTCTATGGATCAAACTATGAACTAAGAATTCTGTTATTGATAAATGTTTTTCTTGAAGTGTTGAAATGTTACAATATGAATGGCTGTATGTTTCTTATATAGATAAGAAACCCTAATACCAGCCTGTAATTAATAAAACATGTAAAGAGATAAACATCAATCTCTTCTAAAAATAAATCTAACAAACACTCTAAACTTACGGGATAACAATAACTAATACCCGCAGTAATAACACTAACAGCAGGAACAAGATATCACTGTCGGCAGCAATGAGCTTGAGCAGGAACCAAATCTATCGGCAGGAACTAACTCCACTATCGGCAGCAATGAGATCGGCAGCAATGAGACACAAAGTAACATCTGTCATCTTCAGTCCTTCTTGTTTTGTAATAATCAAATCATAGTTCCCAACAATCTTCCCCTATTTGATATTACAAAACTGTCTTCAATGCTTCCCCTTGAACAATGCTTCCCCTTGAACATGCTACCATAAATAATAACCTGCAAACACTCATTATTCCTCCCCTAAACTTGTGGTTGACCTAGTGGATCGGTAAACTAGGTTAACCTCAAGTTTCCTGTATGATATAGCTTTAACTTCTCAGGCTTGAGGACTGCGACTTAGCAGCAGCAATAATTAGTAACCAGCAGCAACATCCATAACCTGCAAGATTTCAACCTCTATAGCATCCAGCAGCAACCTCAATAGTTCAGCAGGAATTAGAAATCTTCTCCAAAACATGTATACTGGTCACCATTACTTTCACTTGAACTTGGCTGCTTCCATGACAATATGTACATCAAATCACTTAAGTTTCATACTATTCTCATCACATCCAGGTGTGTTAACTCCTGTGAGAGGTGAATCATTGAAAATTAATGGATTTGATGTCTCTTTACCAATAGCCATCACTACTGGAGTAGCCAATGTTTAGGTGTGTTAGACCATGGTACATTGATAACCATCTGATTTATTAGCAAATCAGCAACTATAAACGGATTTGACTTGTCTTTACCTGTAGCCGTTTGCTCAGGACTAGTCAATTCTTAGGTTACAGCAAACCTTGGTGAATTGAATACCAAATATGGATACCAAATGTCTTTACCACAAACCATACTTTTGTGGACTAGCCAATTCTTCGGATCCCATAAAGGGTGACATCCATGGTGAATTGAGAACCATTTTCAACTCTCAGAAATAAATCATGGGTGAGTTGAAATACCCTATAGCTTTGAGCAAGCTATTACAGCTATCAACGGATTTGATTATCACACCAGAGCCGTACCCTCATGGTGAGTCAACTCTTTCTTGTCTGCAAGACATGGTGAGTTGAATACCATTTATGGTGAAGGTGTAAACACCAACACTGTACCTGCAAGGTGTTGCTCAAAACCACTTATTAGCACACAAAATATACAATTTTTTTTTTTTTTTTTTTTTTTTTTTTTTAACTAAGAAACACACCAAAATAAAAGAAAATAAGAAAAGAAACAAAAGAAAGAAAGAAAGATAGAAAATATACAACAACAACAACAAGATTTTTTTTTTTTTTTTTTTTTTTTTTTTTTTTTTTTTTTTAACTAAGAAAATAGAAAAGAAAAGGAACAAAAAGAAAATAAAGAAAGAAAATGAAAAAGATAATAATTTTTTTTTTTTTTTTTTTTTTTTTAAATAGCAGCAGAATCCGAGCAGCAGGAACAAAATTACCAGCAGAAATGGTGTTCGGCAGGAACTGGTACACTGTCGGCAGGAATGATCAGCAGAATCCGTATGAGAACAGCAGCAATAAAATTAATGCAGACCAATTCTTCAAATCCTTAACTCATCTATGGACCCCATAATTGAATGCCAAATAAAATAATCAACTGCTATGTCAAAACCCAGTAACCCTTTGACCTCATCAACCGAATAAATACTCAATTCAGTAGCAATTATTCTTTCACTTTAGCAATTCTCCACGTATTCGACCAATTAAATCACATATTCTCCAAACCACAACTTAATTGATTGACTGAGTTTGTCAGATGCGACCATGTGCCGAATACGACAACTACTGAATTGCATTAAACCCTTTTATTGACCAATTAATTGCACGATCAATAAAAACCCAAAAGCTCCATTAATACTGACAAATCATCCCCATGAATAAAATAAGCAATCGAATATCAATATCAGTATTTGCAATTCACTTTATCTTCTCCATATAAGCGACAAATCAAGAAAGTCCAAAAGCATATTCATCTCATGTGAGTCTTGTGCTTTGATACTAGTACACGCTAAATGAATCATAAATAATACTACTAGTAACAAGAATAGTACCAAACTCACATTCTCTAAATCACTCAGTTCCACAACTGACGTTAGTAACTCAAATTCAAGAATGAGTAAACTTAATTGGGCTCCACCAATTTGACCAGACAATACATACCCATTCATCCCAATTCGTTTCACTAAAATTAAATAGCACTGATCAATCAATTAAATATACCATTGACTCACCTTCCCATTTAATTTGACCAAAACCACAAGCGACAAATATTCAGCCCAATTCAATTAGCTTTTGACTGAATTAAAATTCAACAGCAGTAACCACTCATTCAGTAATAGGATAGAAAGCGACAGATTCATCAGCTGCATTATTTTAGTTAGTGAAAACAAAACAAACTAAACAAAAAAGTTAGTTAGCACAAAATATACAACAATAATAAGCCTCCCCTTAGGCTTATGCCTCCCCTCAATCAATGCACCTGACAAGGACTATTGTTCTTGGGTACCCAAAATGAATCTTTCCTTTTATTTGTCCAAGAACAACCTGTTGAGGGCTTAACACCAGTATCCCATTTTGTTCCCCCCATATACCTTGGGTCATAATAACCAGGCCAAAAACCATTCCGAAAGTAAGTGCTAATAGGTATGTAGAATGGTCTAGCAACATTCCTTTTCCAACCAGTAGACTTGGTTTGACCAGCTGGAACTGGCTTACCAGAAGGAACATGTGCGGGTCTATTTGCATTACCAGAAGGAAATGCATTTGCTCTAGGGACAAATGGGGGAATGTTCTCTACATTTTTCCATACTGACCTAGGTTTGTGTTGTTCAGCACACACACCCATTTTACTCTCATAATAATCACAATCCTTAATTAAATGAGAATAACTTCTACAAACAAAACAAGATTTCTTTTTAATCTTTTTGTTCTTTCCATGTCTTGTTTTATTACACACAAAAGTCTCACTACCATTACTTGAAGGAGAACTAATTTTAATAGTATTAAGAGAACTTTTGGTAAAAGTAGCTGTTTGTGTGGCAGTCTTAGCAATAGGGTCAGTAGCAACTCTTGAGTAAGACTCATGGGACTTGGGTGTAGGTAAGTCATTAGGCCTGGGTGTGGCAGACTTAGCACTTGAATCACATGATATATGGTCATCAGACTTGGGTTTAAAGGATTTGTCACTGTTAGAACAAGAGACAAAGTCTTTAGGTTCACAGTCTGAAGTTGGCAAGTCAATGGACTTTTTGCCATAGGTCATGTGTGATTCATCTGAGTCAAGGTCAAGGGCTGTGTGCATAGGAACAGGCTTAAACACTCCTCTTATAGGAGGAGAGACAACATGCAATTCACCTTCTTTCACATACTTAACAGGAATTTGGTAGTCTACAGGTTCAGGGTCAAAAACACTATACTCATTAGGGTCATAAAACTGATTTGGCCCTATCAGGTTACCATAACCTAAACCACGTTTAGTTCTTACAGACATAGAACTATCAATTAGCTTGTTTAGGTTTTTAGATGTTTCTTTCCATTTATCAAACCTACCCAAGGTATTGTCTAGTTTAGTCTGCAAATCCTGTTTCTCTAACACCACCTTAGCTTTTTGAGACTCAGAATATTTAAGCTCATTAGTGATGTTTTTCAAGTCTCTCTCTAAAACCCTTATCTTTTCCTCATATGCTACCTGATTATTTTGGTACCAAACTTTTTGTTGTTCTAATGTTTTAACAGCATTTTTATGAGCTTTGAGCTGTATAAACATATCTTTATATTGAGATTTCATGTCATCATATTCTTTCTTAAATAAAGCATATAAATCATGACAAGCAACAGAACAACTTGGTACCTTAGATGGGAAACTCATGAAAGCGAATTCAAAAGCCACATCTGCCTGTGCTTCAGCAACTTTACTGAATACCTCACCTTTTGTCTCATGTCCAGCAACCATTTCTCTAACATGAGTGGCACATCTTTCCTTATCTTTTCCTTCATCTTTTGACCAGTCTACCCTAGGATGAATAGGTAGCAAGTTTCTAATCTTCATGGCACGTGTCTCAAAAGAATCACCAGATTCGAATGTGGTCATGGTATGATGGTTTAAGAGAATGGTTTGAAAAAGATTTATTGTTTGATACTAACAGCAAAACTACTCAGAGACCAGAATCAATTTCACACTGACCAACAATGATTCACCACTCACTGATGAAACCCAATTGACTAATAATCTTTGAACAGAACCCCAAAATAAATCAGCCACAAAAATTCTTTATTACTATCACAAATTAATTTGCAATCAGTCAACGCCAACCCAAAGATCACAAGCGACAAACCAAAAATTTAGAATATCTGCACCTAGTCCACGTGATCACAAGCAAAACTTATCCTCACGTGATATTCCTCCAAGTGACACGTTAACAGCAGCAACAATAATTATTCCAACGTTTGACCAATTTATATCTTCAACGCCTCACAAATCTTTTATCCAATAAGAATGAATAACCACTTGCGACAATCACAATCACAAGCGACAAGTGAAATCAAGCAGCCATGAACAGAAGACGACAAATTCGAAAAACTATCCCCAATTAATAGCAAATCAATTTCACAATATGAGACAACAATAGCAGCAATGTTTGACCACCGACCACAGTTAATTAAACTATGCGACAAGCAAATGAATCACCGAACAATAAAGAGTCCCACTTGAATCAATAATGAATCGCACAATTAATAAAGAATTCGATCAGTACGAGGTTAATAGTTCTTCAATTCCCAAATATGACAACCACATTAATTTGGCAATTCACGCGCTTAACTCCGAAAGACGACAAACCTCAAATATTTTCAAGATCTGCTGCTGTACGATACAATCAACTCTTCTTCGACAGAGATCCTCACCAGGCTCTGATACCACTTGTAGGATCGAGTACTTCGAGCTTGATTGAGCTTGGTATAAACAAGAACCTCTGTATGCAATACAAGCGTTTATGCGGAAACTAAACAGCAAGTATTATAAAGAAGAAAACTCTAAAGAACAATGATCCTCTATGGATCAAACTATGAACTAAGAATTCTGTTATTGATAAATGTTTTTCTTGAAGTGTTGAAATGTTACAATATGAATGGCTGTATGTTTCTTATATCGATCAGAAACCCTAATACCAGCCTGTAATTAATAAAACATGTAAAGAGATAAACATCAATCTCTTCTAAAAATAAATCTAACAAACACTCTAAACTTACGGGATAACAATAACTAATACCCGCAGTAAAAACACTAACAGCAGGAACAAGATATCACTGTCGGCAGCAATGAGCTTGAGCAGGAACCAAATCTATCGGCAGGAACTAACTCCACTATCGGCAGCAATGAGATCGGCAGCAATGAGACACAAAGTAACATCTGTCATCTTCAGTCCTTCTTGTTTTGTAATAATCAAATCATAGTTCCCAACACGGTACCATAATGAAACACTTCAGTAATAGTAAACGGCCCGGACCAACGGGATTTTAATTTGCCCGATAAAATCTTCAATCTAGAATTAAAAAGAAGAACACGATCACCGGCATGGAATTCTCGGTTTTTGATTTTTGAGTCGTGAATCTTCTTTGTCTTTTCTTTATAGATCAAAGAATTCTCGTAGGCTTGATCCCGAAGTTCATTTAATTGGATCTTTCAATGATTACTAGCAGTCTTAAGATCAAAATTGGTCCATTTTATGGCTTAGTAGGCTTTGTGCTCGAGCTCAATGGGGAGATGACATGCTTTACCGTACACAAGCTTATAAGGAGTACAACCAATAGGGGTCTTAAAGGCGGTACAAAAAACCCATAAAGCGTCATCTAATTTGTCAGCCCATTTAGCACGATGCTCACCTACTGTCCTTTCTAAAATCCTTTTTAAACCACGATTGGACACCTCCACCTGGCCACTAGTTTGAGGATGATATGAGGTAGAAAGCTTATGTTTAACACCATATTTTTCCATTACTTTAGCAAATTGATCATTACAAAAATGTGTACCTTGATCACTAATAATGGCCCGTGGGGTTCCAAATCTAGATAAAAATTTCACAACTACTTGGGCGTCATTTGTGGGTAAAGCCTTAGCTTCCACCCATTTGGACACATAATTGACAGCCACGAGAATATACTTGTTTCCTCGTGAAGACGGTAACGGGCCCATAAAGTCAATGGCCCATACGTCAAAGATCTCACAAATTTGAATAGAATTTTGGGGCATTTCGTCCCGTTGTGAGATTTTTCCTTGATGCTGACATTAGTCACAATTTTTGACCATGTCATGGGCATCATGATAAATGGTGGGCCAAAAGAAACCAGAATCGAACACTTTCTTAGCGGTGTGGGAATGGGAAAGAAGCTATGGATATTCTAGCTGCTTGTCACCATGGTCCCACCGGAGGACACCATGGCAGCCAAAAATTGATTTATAGTAAATCGTGTTCCCGAATTAGATAAAAAGGTCACTTGAGGACAAATGACAATTAAATCTTTCGGGGTCGTTTCCACGGTGACAGAGGTATTGAAATTCACGTTTTAACTTTTTGTTTTATGCTTGAATATCGAATATTTTTGGTTTTGTTTGGTTTTAAAGTATAAGATTAAAAACTATTTTAAGTGATATAGACTAGATTAATTAAGCAAAACTATAAAGATAATAATAAGGTCTAGAAAATAAGATTATAAAAAGATATGCTTGCTAAGTAAGGTAGAAAGTTCATTAAGTGTGAATTTCTTTTAAAGCATGTAATTAATTTATACCTGTTTAAAAACTATTTTTCTCACAACGTTTGTTTATTTTGAAAAACAATTCTTTAACAAGGTAAAAATTAGTAGATTTAATTAATTACTTATTTCAACGGCTTTTGCCCGTTAAAATAACTAACTAATCAAATTTACAAAATAATCCGGAAATTATTAATTTTCATCCTTATTAATTACTTGGATTAGTAATTAGATGTCTTAACGGCTTTTGCCCGTTAAAACTACTAAAAATAAATCCAAGTAATCAAAAAGGATAAAAATTAATAATTTCTAAATTTTCACACTTTTATTCACAAACCACCTTTACTTAACAAGCATATAATAGATCTACTCGCTACGCATAATTACTAAATAAACAATAACAACTATTTTAATAAACATATTACTAAACTAAGAATTTAAGCTAAAAATGATAAAATGGTAAGAGAATAAGACCCGGTGAATTAGACGAGAAAAGTACCACCCGATTTTATAAACTAAATAAATTATTAAAGTTTATTTCTCTATTAACTTTGATTTTACTAATTAGTTAATAAAGTTTAGAACTTTGTTAACTAAATAGCTTAATAAAAGTTATTAGAGTTGTAAACTTTAATGATTTTTAAGCTTATAAGACCCTTAAGCTCCACGCCTTAAGTCGCGAAAGATAAGAAAACAAAGAAAAATAAGAACTTTATTAATGGTTAGCAATAACAAGCACTATAAATAACTACTTCTAATTTAAATAAGCTGAACGTATACTAAAAAGCAAAAAGATCTAAACTTTATAACTAAAAAAGCCCTTCGAGAGATTCAAGACCCTCCTTAAATATAGATCACTGAACACATACCAAATCTCATATGGAATCAACTGACGCTTGTCAAAGCTGGTAGTAAGTCAACCTCGGGGGAAGAATCATTCCATTCACTTGTGAAACTACTAAGAAGAATAGCTTTTCTCTGAATCCGCCACTCACTCTCTTTCGGGTAGGGTTAACAAGAAAGTCAAAGCAATCTCCTCTGAGTGGTGGTAGAGGAATCTCGCCATGTGTCACGAATTGAATGGAAAGTCTAATTACTAAGTTGCTTACTCCAAGGAATAGGCACGGATCGGGTATATTTAAGGACTAGATCTAAATGATTAAGCTATTAAATAGCTTACTATAAAAGAAAAACTAAAAAGGTGCAAACTTTATATGAAATAATTAATAAACTATCTAGATCTATTTAATAAGCTAATTAATAAAGCAAAAAGCTCTCGAAACTAAGAGGTGTCAAAGCTTATTTGGAAAATAAGCCGAGCTTAATAAGCTCATACACCTCTTTTGGCGTTCGAATCGAGCTAGAGGGTGAAGAGAAGAAGAAGTAAATAAACATAATAAGCTAAAAACTAATAAAAATTAAAACTTTTTATAAAATAAGTGAAATAAAAACTTTTTATGAAAAGTATAAAAGAAAGTTTTATAATAGAAAAGCAAATAAAAAAACTTAATGGATAAGCTTATAGAAAAAGCTAACCCAAAAAGCAAAACCTAAATAAGCTACAAGAAGCTATGAGAGCTTATATAACTTTTTAGATTTAAGAAAAGAAAATTAAAGAAAAGTAGAGGAGTAGAAGTAGAATAAGCTAAGTGATATCCAAAATAAGCATCTTCATTAAGCAATAAGTTGTTACAATAAGCTAATCTATTACAAGAAATAAGCTACTCTCTCTCTCTAAATAATCTACTCACTACTAATATTCTAGTCTCTATATTAATTTTTGTATGTGTGTGTAATAATCTTCGTCCGGATGAATGAGCTGGGTTTATATAGCCCACTTGACTTCAGGGGCCATTTGGTCATTTCCCACGCTCAGCTACAGCCAACGCACCAAGTCACTTTCAGCCAATCATTGCGACACGTGTTGTAACACCCCCAAAATTTAACAGTCGCGGAAGCATACGGAACATGGGGGTGCTACTTTTAAATTGGAAATCACAACACAAGGTAAACAAAGAACGAAATACATACTCTGTTTTAAATATATTAAATAAAATATTTAGAGTTTACAAAAGATGATTCATTGTTCAGAAAAATAGACCCATTAGTTTTAGTGGTCCCACATAAAAACAAGTCTTAGTTATGTCTGCCAATACTTCTGAAAAAGGGCTATGACCCTTGCCTTGCCGAAACCTTGCCATAATCAATCAAATTAAATACCTGAGAAAAACATGCTAAAAGTCAGCAAAAAGCTGGTGAGTTCATAGGTTTAAATTAAAGTAGTAAACAATAAATTTGGACCAATAGTTTTGTGTACGATCATTACAACGCATATAATGTCATACAAAATAGTCTATCGCGCTAGCTCTAAGTTCATGCAACCGAGGCTCGACAGTTTAGTGCGCTAATCTATAGCACATAAATAATAGTCAAGGGGCCCTTAGCGAGTGTTTAACCCAATACACTCATAGTCCGAATTGCTATACGCTCGCATTGGCCCATCTGACCAACTGAACGGGGGAGTCACCCCAATAGATCTATTTTTAGCAATCGCGCTTCCCTAAGAGAACTAACGGCTCATGAAAATGGGCATAATAGTGGTTTCTAGGGCTTAGGCTAACTACGCAATAGCTTTGAGAAAAATAAGTAGTGATGTGGTCCATAAAACAATTTACATGTTTCTCACCCCATAGTAGTAAAATAAGTATAAGTAAAATGGGGCTATAAACTCACCTTAATAGACTGAACAGTGAATGCTGTGAATTTAGAGAGTGTACGGCACCAACACGCAACCTAGATTAATAAGTCATGTTTTAGTTCACGAACTAAATTAAGTTTCTACAGAATTTAATTCAAAAGTTTTAAAGTGTTTATGTTGTTGTTGCTTGTGTGGCAGCAAATAGGTTTCTAAGTATTTGTAGGTATTGGCTCTTGGAAGTGCTTAAACGTACGACAATGAAGATATCGGAGACTTATAGGATTTTGATGGACGGAAATCGAAAGACGATGAAATGAAGGGATTATGAACAAGGATAGATGTTGTCGAGTTATGGAATGTTAAGGAGATGTAAATTAGTCGTTATAAGTATATAGTTAATTATATATGTTTTGAAATGAAGGAAAATTACGTGTAAATGATGATTATCATTTAAATGTTTAATGACTCGTATAATGTCTTGTTTATCCCGTTTTAAATAAAATAGAATAAGTTTATCTATTTAATAAAAATTGGTTATGACTCGTGTTCGTAAGTTGGTTTCTTGGTTGATCACGATTATATGTGTTTAGAAAACATTTGTTTCTAAAATTTGCTATAAAAACTCAAGTAAAGTTTTGCTATAATCCCATTTTACATTTTCTAAATTTTGTTAACGACATAAATAAGATAGGTGTTTATTTGTTTAAGTCCGAAACATTGTTTATAGTAGGTAGTAAAACTTGTTACATGTTTTCCTTCAAAAATGGATATACATAGTTGGTTATTTGTATAAAAAGTTTATATTAGGCGACATGTATATATAAATGTTCACATTGTTGTGTCGAAGGTTTATTATTTTTTCCAATGTATATGAGTTTAGGACGATGTTACGTGACAAATTATAAGTCGAGATTAAATTGTAAAATAGATTGGTTTTAAGATCACAACGATACATGTTTTAAACTACGGTTACGATATAAAATTTTGTGTGCTTGATTTTAAGTATATTGATACGTGGCCATTATATACATACACGTTACAACTTTTTATACGATTCCTCCTTGTTGGGCTGCGGACCAACTAAGTTAAAGGAGGGGGAAAATTAAGACATTGGGCTGGATTGGAGATTAACCACCAGGGATCACTTTGGGCCTGGTGGGCTATGAGAGGCAGTGAGACTACCCGCTAAATGGACTCGATTTGAATTATCAAGTGGGCTGAGTTCTTAAATGGAATGGGCTGACTTAAGTGAAGTGGACTTGACTTTAAATAGGGTGGACTGGATCTGCTAGTGCTATACACATTACACAATACACACACACAAGTGCAATGGGACTTTGTGTGTTTACTGAGAATTCGAACGCATACATTCGACATCAAATGGCTCGTGAGGCAAAGATATATTTCACGTCGAGGTCGAGCACTACTCGACTTCCCAACTTGATGGTCTCGAGTGTTATGTGAGGTTCATTGGTTCGACATCAAAGTTTTCTCATTCTCGACATGATTGGCCAAATATTGATGTAGTATTTGGCACTAGAACAAGTAGAAATGACTCAACATTCCTTTGAGTTTTGGCCGAGAACTAGAAAACCAAAATCACACCTTTTTGGTGTTCTTGTGGATGATTGAACTCGACAACCCCTTTGTGGGTTCGAGTTAGAACTTAGCAAGACGTACACCTTGGGTTTTACTGGAAATGAGCTAAGGCTATTTTAGACTTAAATCAAGGACGGTTGATTATCTTTTTAAACAATCTTTGGACCATAACTAAGGTTGCAAGTGGGTGGGTTTCGAGGGTTTTTTGGCTAAGCTTGACCATGATTAACCAAGGTACGCACACCCCTCATGGGTGGCTGCCTGGTGAGGGTTCTATCGAGCCATATCACACCCTTTTGGGTGGTTTTTCCCTAACCAAGAATCACCACAGCACACCCTATTTGGGTGGCTGTTGGGTGAGGTTTGACTGGACTGAATACACCACCTCACACACCCTTGTGAGGGGTGTTTCTACTTGATTAAAACAGCACCAACTCACCCTTGTGGGTGTGGTTTCTACTCGACCCAAAGATTACCACAAGTTCCTTAATCCTACACTGAGTTCTAAAGCTTCAAGTACGCTAACTCGAGAGGAGTTTTGATACCGAATACAAACCAATAACACCCAACTCAGGTCTATTTTGAGGTCTTTTGCCTAGGATTTTCTAACAGCCAAACTGAAGTCGTTTAACCCGAACAAGGGTTGACAACAACAACGAACAAAGATGGGTTTAAAGCTAACGAGCCAAATCTAAGATTTCTTAAGTTTTTCGAGCCACAAAGACAACAACAACAACAATGATATTTCACATAAACATCAATTCGAAACCATGATAAATAAAATCATACTCGAGTTAAAATTTACATTAATCAAATTAAATGTAAATCGAATAACAGGAAATGGAAATGAAAGAGTTTGAATGTAGAATATTTTATACCCTTATGGTGAATCGACAGGAAGACTTTTGGACACAGAAGCAACTCGAACGATTTCAATCCAAACCCTAGCTATTCCCAATCGAACCCCAGCCAACTCCACTCCAAATCGAATCGTTGCCCTCCGAATATCTTTGACTCTCGGTAGCTTTGAGTGATTGTGAGGGATGGTGTGATCGACTGAGACTCGAAATAGCCATTAAAAAGAAGAAGCTTGGGAATAGCTCTAACCTTTCTTTTAGATTTGGGGTGTGGGAAGTTTCCATTTGAGTATAACCTCCTCATCCATCCTCATCATTTTCAGCTTCTTATGCCGTTGACCTTTGGAGGATGCACCTATGAGAGGGACGGCTAGGAATTCGATTGGAGAGAAAGCATGTAAATCCATAGAAAGGATAGTGATAGATCGGATTGGTTTTCTGGGTTTGTGGAGTTGCAGACAAAAAATGGAAGAGATAAGGGTGATGTGTGGGGTGTCGTGTAAGTGGGATAGGGAAAAGGTATAAGTTTTTATTATTAAGTGTTAGTTTTATTAAAAGAGTGGGTAATGTATACCCCGTGTCCCGCTGAGCTAAGTTGAAATCGGGTTTTTCCCGGACTTGATATGAATGTGGAAAATAGATTTCAGGGACGTTTTTATAAATCTTACATGAAAATAGAGTTTGTTGACTCACAAATAAATTCTGAGTTTAATTTGTTACTGATGTGGTGTCGGTACGCGTGTGGTTTCGTTTTTGAGTAAAAGTGAGATAACCTCTCGCTTTTATCAAGTTATAGTTTGTAAATGTGAGAATGGGGAGAATTCACTGTTCCTGGTGAGATTAAATAATTTTGGTGAGTTACTGTGTGACACAGTGTGCGGGTTTGTTTTCCCATAATAGTTATGCAAGCACGTAAATGCCTAGTTTAATAGTTTAGTCATAATAAATTGATAGTTATTATTAAAATATTTGTGGGAAAATTACCGTTTGTCACATCCTCCCTGCCTTAGAAAGAAAACCGTCCTCGGTTTTCACTTAGAGTTACCCGATAGATTTGAGAAAAGATGCGGGTATTTACGCTTGATCTCGTCCTCCCGCTCCCACGTGTATTCGGGACCTCTTCGGGAGTTCCAACGAACTTTAACGATAGGGATACGGCTTTGCTTAAGCCGTTTGATTTCTCGATCCATTATTTCAACAGGTTCCTCAACGAAATTTAATCTCTCGTCAACCTGGATTTCTTCCAGAGGTATAGCAAGCGTTTCATCGGAGAGACATTTCTTCAAATTGCTCAAGTGAAACTCGTTGTGCACGGAGCTGCGTTCTTGTGGTAACTCGAGTCGATAGGCTACCGGTCTAATTCTCGTGAGAATTTTGAAAGGTCCTATATATCGGGGATTTAGGTTTCCACGCTTTCCAAAGCGAATCACGCCTTTCCATGGCGATACTTTCAACATAACACGATCTCCAACTTGGAACTCAAGTAGTTTTCGTCTCTTGTCAGCATAGCCTTTTTGACGGTCTCGAGCCGCCTGCATTCGGCTCTTGATCTGTACAATCTTCTCCGTAGTCTCTTGTACTAATTCGGGACCAGTGAGCTGAATTTCTCCGACTTCAGCCCAACATATTGGTGATCTGCACTTTCTGCCATAGAGTGCCTCATAGGGTGCAGCTTTGATGCTGGTGTGATAACTATTATTGTAAGAAAACTCGGCTAATGGCAAATGTCTATCCGAGCCGTTTCCAAAGTCTATCACACACGCTCTCAGCATGTCTTCTAAAGTTTGGATGGTCCTTTCGCTCTGACCATCTGTTTGAGGATGATATGCGGTGCTCATATCAAGATTCGTACCTAAAGCATCTTGTAGAGATCTCCAAAAGTTTGACGTAAAATGACTATCTCTGTCGGAGATGATAGAAAGTGGGACTCCATGTCGAGCAACTATCTCCTTCACGTATAGTCGCGCAAGTTTATCCATGCTATCGTTCTCTTTGATCGGTAGAAAGTGGGCGGACTTGGTAAGACGATCAACGACTACCCAAATGGTGTTGCAACCGCTTGATGTCCTTGGCAGTTTGGTGATAAAGTCCATCGTTATACGTTCCCATTTCCATTCGGGAATTTCAGGTTGTACGAGTAAACCTGACGGCCTCTGATGTTCAGCTTTGACCTTTGAACATGTTAGACATTGACTGACATAGGTTGCAACGTCAGCTTTCATATTGGGCCACCAATATAGCTTCTTCAGATCAAGATACATTTTGTCGGCTCCTGGATGGATAAAGTATTTAGATTTATGGGATTCGTGCATGATGAGGTCACGTATACCTCCATAGAATGGGACCCAACTTCGGTTCTTGTAACATAATGTCCCATCTGTTCTCTTCACGAATCCGTTTTCGCTCTCCGGCATTCCATAAATTTTCTCGTTAGGTCTATTTTCTTCCTTAAGTGCCTCAACCTGAGCCTCAAGGATTTCGATGGGAGTGGTGAGACAATTGTCATACCCAACGATCGTACCCTCAGAGGTTTTGGTCTCTCTTTTCGGCAAAGGGAATCCGCTACCACGTTTGCTTTGCCTGGTTGGTATCAAATTTCATAGTCATAATCGCTGAGCAATTCTAACCAACGGCGTTGCCTCATATTGAGTTCCTTCTGATCAAGGATATGTTGCAAAATTTTGTGGTCGGTGTAAACTACACACTTGGTGCCATAAAGATAATGTCTCCAGATCCTGAGCGCAAACACTACCGACCCCAATTCTAGGTCGTGTGTAGTGATAACGCTCATTTTGTCTATGATAAAGTTGCGTTATTTGTATATTTTTGTATATTGTTTAGTTATGTTTATGAGCATTTTTCACTTAAAAGGTATTAAGATGTGTTCAGGTCTAGGTACAAGGAAATATCGAAGAATGACGAAGAAAAAGCCAAAAGATCAAGAGAATATTCAAGAAAAGATTGTCGTCAAAGATATTGATTCATGTTATGATTATTTCTGATGTACAAGAGAAGGCTATGAAGATTTTCAATGAAAGAAGGAGTCATGATTTGGTGCTTAAAAGAGTGTTAAAGAATGGAGTTTTATGCTAACCCAAGGTTGAAATTAACGTGCAAAAAAGTTCCCAACCCAAGGTTGAACCTGAGATTCAAACCCAAGGTTCAAAAGCCCATTCCGAGGTTGAGCAGTCATCCCAGCCGCGGGTTCAAATCTGAACCGCAGGTTGAGAACGTGTCTGAGTTGAAGAGTTGCCTTAAATCAAGGTTTTAACTACCATAATGACTCAAGTCCGATCATCTCCTCTCTTTTATGATTATTGAAGGCTTGTGACAGTTTTTGTGAGTGATTTCAAGCATAAATATGACCCATTATCACCACAATACAACACGTTACATTAGAGAGAACTAACAAGACACACTTACAATCAAGCCTTACACCATAAGGACTTGATCATATTTTATACAACCCGAAAGAGCTTAATAATCTCTGCCATTCTCAAGAAGATACCAAGTAGAAATGAAGAAAGTGTTGGTGATACTTGCTAGAAGAGGTGGAAGATTCCCTTGTTTGATTGGAGGCCTTAAGGAGTGCTATAACTCTTTATATTTCTTACTCATTGTAGTCTTGCTTTGGGTAACTTTCTTTTACTTAATTATTATGTTGAACAATTTGATGTTGAATGAAATGTTACGTTTGTTGATGAAACTTGTTATGGAGTAATTTGTGATACTTGTTTGGGAATTATGTAGACTTTCGTGTGAATGTTGAATGATTAGTCGGTTAGAAAAAGTTATTATTCTCATAAGTTTGTTTAAATATAATTCGTGTTCTAAAACTTGTTGATTTAACATTGTTGGATTTAAAGGTCGAAAAGATTTCTAATATTGTTTAATTCCAAGAAGTTGGTGCACAAATGGATTGGTACTTGATAATTGACAACTATTAAGTATTCAAGTTTTTAAATGAATTCGAGAGTATTTAATCACGAGATTGGGTCGAAAGGACTCGTATGAACTAATGTTACTAATCATCTTTTTCATACATTTGATAACACAAAGGACTAGCGTAATGGGATGATGTATTGGCCGAAAGGACTCACCCATGAAACTAGTAAAAACATGGATTTTCTTGATATTACCCATTGACTAGAAAACCTTGTGAAAATTGGTATGTGCATTCTACATATATGTTTCACCCAAACATATTCAACATTCTATCACGATTGGTTATTATTCCTAAACAAGTATTTGTTCGTTTGATTGACTGAATTTAGAACCATTGTTTATTTGTTTATTTACGGTGCTTTAGAGTGTGACATTCTTTAGTACTATTTCTTGTGCTACATAAATTGCTAAGCTTAAACTACGTAGTCTCGTGGGACAATCCCTATTTACCACAAACCATATTACACACGGACAAGTATACTTGCTTGTATGCGTTTTCTTAATAATCGGTAAAAAGGTGTTTCATAAATTTAAAATTTGAGTGAAATTTAGGATATAATATATATAACCGGTTCACGCGCATCAAGTGTTTGGCGCCGCTGCCGAGGACTTAGATTAGTTTAACTTAGATTAGTTTAATTTAGATTAGTTTAGTTGTAAATAGTAGCATAGAATTTGTTCTTGTTTTTGCATGATTTTAGAGTTAATTTCATTTTTGTTCTTGTGATTGTTTGATTTTATTTGATTGATGATTTGTTAAATGTTTGGATTGATAATTTCTTGTTTAGATTGCTCGTTTCATCTTATTTAAGTTCACGATTATTAGTTAAGTATTAAGTTTTTATTAAAATATATATATATATATATATATATATATATATATATATATATATATATATATATATATATATATATATAGGAAACCGCCGGTCCAGGAATGAACCGGTCCGGTTCGCGAGATTCTGTGAAAACCACAAGGCCCAACCGCCGGTTCAAGTTTGAACCGCGGCGGCTAAAACTTACTGTGAAACAACCAAAACCAAACCGGTCGGTTCAGGTTTGAGCCGGACCGGTTGGTTACCTTCTGTGAAACAAAACCCAACCAAACCGTCGGTTTGTTTGTGAACCGCCAGTTACTGTTCGGAAAAAAAATTATTTTATTTTATTTTGTTTATTTCCTTTTTATTTCTTAAGTAACTTGTTTATTTAGTTTCTTTAAATCGTTTTAGATGTTTATCTATGTTTTCTTATTAGAATAGTAGGTTTTTTTTTTTTTTTTTTTTTTTTTTTTTTTTTTAACTAACCCCTAACGTTTGTTTTGGATTTGTTGTTTATGAATGTTTTAGTTTATTTTTAGTTATGGATTCGCCTAGTGAAGTTTCGGCTTATTTGGATAATTTGGAAACAGAATTGATGGATGTTGGAGATGTTTTGGCAAGAATGGAGAAAATGGAGTTGCAAGCTAAAGGAAAGGATGTTGAACTTATGGAATGTGAACCGGAAAAGCCACAGGTGATCACTTTCACTCGAGCTAAGTTAAGGGAATATGATGAGCCAAGTATGAGGTATTCCACGCCTTGTGGAATCGAAGGTTTTGGAGCTTGGGATGCGGAGTGCAATATTGGACAAAGTGAAAGCTATGTGACATATGCATTTTATGAGAAGTTTGGAGATGGAAAGTATGAAGTGGACAAGTACAATAGAAGGATAGCAAGGGATGTTAAAATTGACATCCATGGTTACACTTTTACTATGGACTTGATTGTTGATGAATATGAAGACACTACGGACCCTTCCGTTGTGTTTGGAAGGAATTTCTTGGTAGCAACTAAGTGTACTATTGATTTTGGTTTAGGAGAGATGCAACTTAAGATTGGGGAATTGCAAGATGATAAGGATGTTGATTGGTTGATTGAGCAAATGGAAGAGGCTTGTGAAAATGAAGATGGTACTTTAGGGAGCACAGAAATAGCCAAGATGGGAAAAGCTTCTCGTCTCAAACAAAATTCCCCACCATTCAAAGGTCTTATACCTTCACCATCCTCACTACCACACCCTACTACACTACTCAAGGGAGAAAAGTCTTCCAACCCAACACCCTCACCAAAAGAAACACCACCCAAAGGAAAAATTGATGAAGCCAAATGTGTGGAAGAAATCACCACAAAACTCAAGGAATTACTTAATGAGAAACCCATACTCCATGTTTTGGAACACTATGCTCAGTATAGGAAACTACTTGATGAAATTTCGGTTGAAAAGATGAAACTTGACAAGAAAAGTGTGATTGAGGAAGAGGAAGAAGAAAAAGTTAAGGAAAAGGGTTTGCCTAAGAAGAAGGAAGATCCGAGAAACTATCTTATTCCACTCAAAGTTAATGGAACCATCGCACTAAACGCCTTGGCCGATACCGGGGCAAGTGTGAGTATCATGCCATATAAACTTTATAAGATTTTGGGGTTAGGAAGAGCTTGTCCTTCTAATGATGTTTTGTTGATGGCGGACAATACCATGGCTAAAGCTTATGGAAAAGTTAAGAATGTAAGGCTACAAATAGGTTTCCAAACCTACTTGTGTGACTTCTTGATCTTACATGTGCCTATTGATAAGGAGATGCCTATGTTAGTTGGTCGTCCATTTTTGAGTACATGTGGAGCCGTAATTAATAATGGTAAAGGGACGATGGAGATAGATGATGGAGTTGCTAGAAGAATTTATCATGCTAAGAAAAGGAACAAGATTTTAGCGGATGAGGAATCGGACGAGGAAGATTGGTTGGACGTGTTTGATCTTGGCCATGATAGTGAAGGAAACCCGAAATATGGAATAACCGCACCGTCGTTTGAACATATTAAGGATGATATGGAACGTGCCTTGGCTATGGAAAACTATTTCAATCCTTTCAAAAACATAATTGTGTATAAAAAGATGGTTGAATTTCTTGGTTCTTTGCCAATCCAACTCAAGAATATTGAGCGGACATCCGATGGCTATAGCAAGTATCAAAAAGTTGAGGGAGACAAGGTTTGGCATACTAAGATTGAGATCACTTGCCCAAGTGGACATCATTTCACTCGTGCATTTAAGACAAGGGAAACCAATAGGATACTTTCGGGAAAGTTCAATTCGGAAGATATTCTACGTTTTGGGAACTATTTTGATTGAAGAAAGCGTTTTGAGGAATAAAGAAGCTTATCGCTAAGCTTCCGCTCATTTTGTCTTTGATGAGCCTTATTATGATTGTTTGCATTTTGATTATTTTTTATTATCTCGGTATGTTTTGCATTTCTATGTTATTTTTAGTGTGTTTTAGCTTTTTAAGCTTTATAAGTTTTAAATAATATGAAGTATTTTAAGTTTGAGTTTATAGTTTGTTTAGTTTGTTTTAGTTTGTTTAGTTTAAGTTTATTGGAAATGTCTGAAGTGTTTTTAAGTTGTGGTAATCATTCAAAATTATTTGGAAATGTCGAGAAATTAAGACACGATTTTGTTTAAGTCGGGTTTGTGCTAAAAATTTTCCCAACCCGCGGTTGATAACCAACCTCCGGTTGAAGTACCAACCCACGGTTTGAGTCTTCATTTTTCCAAACAAGAAAGAAAAGAAAAAAAACCACAAGGCACCAACACTTTCAACATCATTCCAATTGATTGGGAGATTGAAGTTTGATTCGTACATTAAGTTTCTAAAGATTCAATGGCATCAAAAAGGGTAAGTAACACCATCCAATTGCTTTAATTTGTTCTTAATTCAAATTTGATTTCTAGGGTTTTGAATTGGGCAAATTTTATATAGTTTGAATTGATTGAATTTCTTTGATGGGGTTACTAGAGGATTGATAATAGGTTTGATTGCAAGTGAAATTAGATGAATTGGTTGAGTATTGAATGAGAATTTGAGGTTTTGAAATTTAGGGTTCATGTAGGTCGAATTTTTTGAGAATTAGAATCAAGATTGATTGGATTTCTTGTGGTATATGGTTATGAATTAGTGTTTATATGATATTTGATTAATTATATGGACCACTTATTTGTTTGATTTTGATTTGATTCAAGGATTTTTGAGGTTTAGAAGTTGAGAGGATATGGAAGTTTAAACATTTAGAATAAGCACTAATAAGCCTAGAGGAGAAAGGTAGTAACTTGTTAAGAAGTGGGGATAAGCTAGAAAACCCGTTTGTGATGTTGACGTGCAGCAAAACGCGGCTGGCATAGCCAACCGCCGGCTGAGAAACCATCAGACCAACCTGAACCGCCGGCTGGGATCTGAGCCGCGGCGGCTTAGGCTTTCTGTCCCAAGAATTAATCTGAACCGGGGTTCAGAACTGAACCGCGGCGGCTCAGACATTCTGTCTAAAAAAAATTAATTTTTTATTTTGTTTTGTTATTTATCTTACAAGTTTAACCTTTAGCTCCAATATTTCTTGTGTGCTTGTTTTGTTTTATTTTTGTAGAAATGTGTAAGCCAAGCTACTCAAGAGGAAGAGAACCCGTTAATTTCTTTGTACACAAAACAAGGTCGAACCATAAAAGAAGCTAGTCTCATGCCAATTACTAGTGAACATTTGAAGTGGGGAAAGCAAAGCAAGGTGGCTAAAGCTTGTTTTAATAGCCGTTTAGCTAAGCTAAAAAGGAAGAAAATTGCGGTACCGAAGTTGGTTAATTGGGGTTTGATTAAGAAGTATGGGATTTATGAGAATCTTGAGAAGTTAATGGACCTTAGTACGGAGTATGAAGATGGAAATGTTTTTGAAGATTTTAGTTTCGAGCTCGCCTTGAGGATCAATGAAAAGCAAATCTATAAAGAATGGTGTTTGGAGTTCTTTTCCACCATTTATTTCAATCAAGAGGTAAAGTTGAATAACATTTTGGAAGAAAAATGTGTTTGGTTCCACTTATGTGGGGATAACCATGTGTTGACTTTGCCGAAGTTTGGGAAATTACTTGGTTTGTATGATGACAATGATCTTGCTCATGAGGAGTTTGTAGTTAATTTTGGTAAGTTGGAAAGGGAACCACCAAAGTATGTGGGTACTAAAATTTGGAGTGAGATTGGTGATCCTAATAGTTCAAGACCAAAGGTGACGGAAATTCATTCACCAATGGCGAGGCTTTTGCACAAGATGCTTGTGACCTCATTTGTACATAGGGGTAATAGCCAAGACAAGGTTCATCAACCGGATTTGTGGTTGATTGAAATGTTGATGAGTAGTCGTGATGGGAAAAAAATTGAAGATGAATGTGGTATGGACATTGGCAGTTTATTTGTCCAAAAGAGCAACCATTATGTCGGAGCATGGTTTCATCAATGGAGGTCATTATGTGTCGAAAATTGGGAGAAGTTTGGGGTATGATATACCAAGTGAGTTGAATAGGATCACGGTGATGAAAGAGTGTGAAAAGCTTGACAAGAAGAGTTTGCAAGGGTTGCTCGATCATGATAGGATGTGTTTTGTTGAGAATATTGCAAATGTGGCTCATAGCCAACCACCACCACAACGTACGGAAGAACCATCGGGACTAGATTCGGGATGGGGTTAATGGCACGCGAACTTGCCACAGGTTGAGAAGAGAGAAGTTTGGAGGGATATGACTAGGATGAGAATTGGACATCAAATGGATTATTGTGCACCGATTCTCACACACCTTGGTCAACTAAGAGTTTCACCATATTCTTTTCCAATGGCTTATGACCCACCTAATGTTCCACCTTACCCATACCCATATACACCATACCCATCGCAACATGTAGCACACCCACCATCATCTAGTGCATTTCAAGAAGGTGAAGGGTACAATGTTCATTAGGAGGGATTCATGGGTTATCATTCTTCCGATTTGGGGACGAGATGTTATGAAGCAGGAACATCGTCTGGAGGCGTTGGATTTGGAGCATTGGTTGATTACCAAGGAGATGATTATGAGGAAATGGATGACGAATGATTTTGACTATCATTCGAGGTTGATTTGATGTGTAACGAATAATTATTCTATCTTCTCTCGTACTTTATTTCTAACTATTATCATTATGTTATGTAGGATTATTATTATTATTCTTTTATTATTAATATTTGATTAGGATTATCTAGTATTATGGTTATTATTATTTGTGTGTGTTTGTTTTTGTATGTTTTGTGCATGTGTTTATTTTTCAGGTTTGAGATACCATGGAATTATTGCTTGTTCATATGGATGGTACATTTTGGAGTTTGGAGTGACCAACTCATGCGCTAAATACCAAATATGGATCTCGCATGATTTCTCGATGATATCATTTACTACTTTATTTTCCCTATTTCCTTTGCTTTGAAGTTAATTTTTCACATTGAGGACAATGCAAAACTTAAGTGTGGGGGAGGGAAGTAAATAGTGAAAATGATCTTATTTTTTAAAAATTTTGTGATTATTTTGGAGTTTGTTTTATTGCCCTTAAGAAAATTAGTTGTTTTTACACCTAAAAGATTATATCTAATTAAAACAACTTGGAATTTTTCAATAGCATAAAATGACAATTTGAAAATTTTAACGTATCTCGATTAAGTGAATCGATCCGTTCTTAGGGATTGATAACATTACTTGTGCATTTATAGCTTATTCTACAAATATGTGAGGATTTGAGCCTATCATTTGAAGCATATCTTTATGCTTAAATTCTATTTTCTTGCTATGAGTGTGCCGGTGATTGAATTGATTCTAGAACTTGTGCTTGTCATGCATTACGAATTCCAAAGTAAGGTCACATTCGTGTGATATAAATGAATTTAAATGATAAGAGACAACTTAGGATTTCAACCAAATGGCCTTCCATTTACATATATTGATATATTAGCTAGCCACATTGGCTAGTTAACCACTTTTTATGGACCCATTTGTTAGCGCTAGATACCCTTAGTTCACCCTTAGAGCCATTCTTTTCGTTTTGTTACATCCAGAAAATACAAAAAGATTTTACACCTTTGAACTTTAGCCTAACCTTTTTATCAAGTCAAAATCGATGAATTACTTGTTGTTGGCGTGAAGAAGTTTTTGATGATTATGAGCTTACACTTTGTATTTCGGATATACCTTTCCGACGAAGACGAAGGTAGCTACTTCTTATTTGTATTTTTGAGGTATATGCTCATCCAAAGTGTGGGGGATATGAAAGAAAAGAAAAAAAATGTTGAAAAAGAAATATATATAGCCAATGTGCTATTATTATGAAGATGAAGGAAGATGAAGTATGTTTGAGATATTGATTAGCCAATGTGCTAAGACGTGATATGTATACATTTATATATGGTGATCGATGAAAAAATCAAAGAGAAAGGAAAAGTTGATTCGGAGGCTATAATCATTTTAGGATACATGGTTCGATTCTTTTTGCAACAAGTGATTTTGGTATTTGACTTGATTATTGTTACATTACTAAATCCACTAAATAATCCCATGCCTTATCCATACCCCTTATTAACCCGAAGCCTAAACGTTACAACCCGAATAAAAGTTGTCTTTGATAAGTTTGTTTATTTCATACATGATTTGGATTAGTTTTGATACTTTTACAAGCTTATGGTATGAAATGAAATCATGACTGAGCAATTGATGATGTAACACCCTAGGCAAATCCCACATCGGCTGTGGCTTGGAGTGATGCTGGGTATATAAGGATAACATACGCCTTACTAGACACAACGCGTTTTGTGGTCTACTGCGAGTGGGGTTCTTAGGAACTGGCAGTTAAGCGTGCTCATGTGAGAGTAGTACTGGCTTGGGTGACCTACCGGGAAGTCTCACATGAGGGCCACAAAGCAAAGCCGTGAGCCTGCGGGCGAAGCGGACAATATTGTGGTCTAAGTAGGCGGGATGTTACAGGTGGTATCAAAGCCACTCCAGAGCCGTTCGGGATGGTGGGGCAAACCTCATCGAGGACGATGAGTCCCTAAGGGGGGGTGATTGTAACACCCTAGGCAAATCCCACATCGGCTGTGGCTTGGAGTGATGCTGGGTATATAAGGATAACATACGCCTTACTAGACACAACGCGTTTTGTGGTCTACTGCGAGTGGGGTTCTTAGGAACTAGCAGTTAAGCGTGCTCATGTGAGAATAGTACTGGCTTGGGTGACCTACCGGGAAGTCTCACATGAGGGCCACAAAGCAAAGCCGTGAGCCCGCGGGCGAAGCGGACAATATTGTGGTCTAAGTAGGCGGGATGTTACAGATGAAATACCCTTCCAACAAAAGAAATGAGTGTGAGTGAATTATATTATAACTTTCTTTTCGTGAGGAGCTTAGTTGTGTTATCTAGCCTAATCGAGTACTTCGTTTAAATTTCACATATAAATTGTAAAAATCACTTTTTGATCTTTTGCTTTGGCAATAAGGAAGATTAGTGAAAATTTTGAGAATCATGATGGTTGGCTATTGGAAAACAATTTTTCAAAAGATTACTTTGCTTGAGGGCAAGCAAAACGTAAGTGTGGGGGATTTGATAACGCTCATTTTGTCTATGAGAAAGTCGCGTTATTTGTATATTTATGTATATTATTTAGTTATGTTTATGAGCATTTTGCGCTTAAAAGGTATTAAGATGTGTTCAGGTCTAGGTACAAGGAAATATCAAAGAATGACGAAGAAAAAGCCAAAAGATCAAGAGAATATTCAAGAAAAGATTGTTGTCAAAGATATTGATTCATGTTATGATTATTTCCGATGTACAAGAGAAGGTTGTGAAGATTTTCAATGAAAGATGGAGTCATGATTTGGTGCTTAAAAGAGTGTTAAATAATGGAGTTTTATGCCAACCCAAGGTTGAAATTAATGTGCAAAAAAGTTCCCAAACCAAGGTTGAAGCTGAGATTCAAACCCAAGGTTCAAAAGCCTATTCTGAGGTTGAGCAGTCATCCCAGCCGCGGGTTCAAATCTGAACCGCAGGTTGAGAACGTGTCTGAGTTGAAGAGTTGCATTAAATCAAGGTTTTAACTACCATAATGACTCAAGTCCGATCATCTCCTCTCTTTTATGATTATTGAAGGCTTGTGACAGTTTTTGTGAGTGATTTCAAGCATAAATATGACCCATTATCACCACAATACAACACATTACATTAGAGAGAACTAACAAGACACACTTACAATCAAGCCTTACACCATAAGGACTTGATCATATTTTATACAACTCGAAAGAGCTTAATAATCTCTGCCATTCTCAAGAAGATACCAAGTAGAAATGAAGAAAGTGTTGGTGATACTTGCTAGAAGAGGTAGAAGATTCCCTTGTTCGATTGGAGGCCTTAAGGAGTGCTATAACTCTTTATATTTCTTACTCATTGTAGTCTTGCTTTGGGTAACTCTCTTTTACTTAATTATTATGTTGAACAATTTGATGTTGAATGAAATGTTACGTTTGTTGATGAAACTTGTTATGGAGTAATTTGTGATACTTGTTTGGGAATTATGTAGACTTTCGTGTGAATGTTGAATGATTAGTCGGTTATAAAAAGTGATTATTCTCATAAGTTTGTTTAAATATAATTCGTGTTTCTAAACTTGTTGATTTAACATTGTTGGATTTAAAGGTCGAAAGGATTTCTAATATTGTTTAATTCCAAGAATTTGGTGCACAAATGGATTGTTACTTGATAATTGACAACTATTAAGTATTCAAGTTTTTAAATGAATTCGAGAGTATTTAATCACGAGATTGGGTCGAAAGGACTCGTATGAACTAATGTTACTAATCATCTTTTTCATACATTTGATCACACAAAGGGCTAGCGTAATGGGATGATGTATTGGCCGAAAGGACTACCCATGAAACTAGTAAAAACATGGATTTTCTTTATATTATCCCATTGACTAGAAAACCTTGTGAAAATTGGTATGTGCCTTCTACATATATGTTTCACCTAAACATATTCAACATTCTATCACGATTGGTTATTATTCCTAAACAAGTATTTGTTCGTTTGATTGATTGAATTTGGAACCATTGTTTGTTTGTTTATTTACGGTGCTTTAGAGTGTGACAATCTTTAATACTATTTCTTTTGCTACATAAATTGCTAAGCTTAAACTACGTAGTCTCGTGGGACGATCCCTATTTACCACAAACCATATTACACACGGACGAATATACTTGCTCGTATGCGTTTTCTTAATAATCGGTAAAAAGGTGTTTTATAAATTTAAAATTTGAGTGAAATTTAGGATATAATATATATAACCGGTTCACGCGCATCATATCGTGTAATTCTTCTCGTGGGTTGTCAATTGCCGCGAGGCGTAGGCTATCACCTTCTCTCGCTACATCAAGACAGCTCCTAACCCTTTGTGTGAGGCGTCACAGTAGACTACAAAGTACTCACTGCCTTCAGGTAGGGCTAAGATAGGTGCGCTGCACAACTTATCTTTGAGAAGTTGAAAAGCTTCTTCCGCTTTATCTCCCCAGTCAAATCTTTCATTTTTCTGGGTTAGCTTAGTCAAAGGCTTTGCTATCTTCGAGAATCCCTCGATAAACCTTCTGTATTACCCTGCAAGTCCTAAGAATTGGCGTATTTCGGTGGGAGTTGTGGGTGTCGCCCAATCCTTTATCGACTCAATCTTTGCAGGATCTACATGAATACCTTGTCTATCGATTACGTGACCTAATAATTGGACAGTTGGTATCCAAAACTCGCACTTGGAAAACTTAGCATATAACTCCTCCTTCTTCAGTAGTTCTAAGATCAGCCTAAGATGTTTTTCGTTCTCTTTCTCGCTCTTTGAGTATATCAATATGTCGTCGATGAAGACGATCACAAACTTGTCTAAGTACGGCTTACACACCCGATTCATAAGATCCATGAATAATGCCGGTGCGTTGGTTAAGCCAAAAGGCATATCTTGAAACTCGTAGTGGCCGTAACGAGTTCTAAATGCCGTTTTCGGGATATCTCCTTCACGAACTCTAAGTTGGTGGTAGTCGGATCTCAAGTCAATTTTCGAATAAACGCACGAACCTTGGAGCTGATCGAATAGATCATCGATTCTAGGGAGTGGGTATCGGTTTTTGATAGTTAATTTGTTGAGTTCCCGGTAGTCGATGCACATTCTGAAACATCCATCTTTCTTTTTGACGAATAGAACTGGATCTCCCCAGGGCGAGGAACTTGGTCTGATGAATCCTTTCTCGGAGAGTTCCGACAACTGTTCAGATAACTCCTGCAGTTCCGTCGGAGCTAATCGGTAAGGTGCTCGTGCCACGGGTGCGGCACCGGGCACTAGGTCGATTCAAAATTCGACCTGTCGGGTCGGCGAGAGTCCGGGTAAGTCTTTAGGGAAGACCTCTGGAAAATCTCTTACGATTGGTACATCTTCCAACCGTTTTCCTTCTGGCTTCTTTTCTTCCTTTTCGGAGACCTGTGCTAGGAAGAGAAGGCATCCTTTCTCAAGGTATTTATGGGCCTTCGTGCAAGAGATAACGTTTAATCTCGAGGCACTTCTTCGGTCTTTTCTGTCGCCTTCGACGATTAGAACCTCGTTCCCATAAGGTAGCCGAACGATCTTCTCGTCGCAAAGAATAGTGGCATGATATTTCGACAACCAATCCATGCCGATAATAACATCAAAAGTACCCAATTCTACAGGCATGAGATCAATGTTTAATGGGTGATTTAACAGATTTAAAGTGCAGCCTCTTACGATAGTGTCTACTCTTTCTACTTTCCCATTAGCTAACTCCACATTATATACGTTGCCTAAAGTGGTCGGGGCAATACCAAGCAATGGGCTAAATGCAGTTGAGACAAAACTTCTATCCGCTCCCGTATCAAACAATATAGATGCATAGCGGTTATTTAAAAGGAACGTACCCGTTACGACGTTCGGGTCCTCTTGGGCTTCCACATATAATACTTATAGTACATGTAATTATGTAAAATTAATCAATAATAAATCATAGCATGCAGTTAAGACAAAAAAACGGCAAGTAAAGCGGCAAGCAAGGCAAGTGGCGGTCATAGGGACTTGTATTTATAAAAACGGTTATAGTTTAGGGTTTATATGTACCTATTTCTCTATAACCTAGGCTCTGATGCCAATCTGTAACACCCCCAAAATTTAATAGTCGCGGAAGCATACAGAACATGGGGGTGCTACTTGTAAATTGGGAATCACAACACAAGGTAAATAAAGAACGGAATACATACTCCGTTTTAAATATATTAAATCAAATATTTAGAGTTTACAAAAGATGATTCATTGTTCAGAAAAATAGACCCATTAGTTCCAGTGGTCCCACATAAAAACAAGTCTTAGTTATGTCTGCCAATACTTCTGAAAAAGGGCTATGACCCTTGCCTTGCCGAAACCTTGCCATAATCAATCAAATTAAATACCTGAGAAAAACATGCTAAAAGTCAGCAAAAAGCTTGTGAGTTCATAGGTTTAAATTAAAGCAGTAAACAATAAATTTGGACCAATAGTTTTGTGTACGATCATTACAACGCATATAATGTCATACAAAATAGTCTATCGCGCTAGCTCTAAGTTCATGCAACCGAGGCTCGACAGTTTATTGGGCTAATCTATAGCACATAAATAATAGTCAAGGGGCCCTTAGCGAGTGTTTAACCCAATACACTCATAGTCCGACTTGCTATACGCTCGCATTGGCCCGTCTGACCAACCGAACGGGGGAGTCACTCCAATAGATCTATTTTTAGCAATCGCGCTTCCCTAAGGGAACTAACGGCTCATGAAAATGGGCATAATAGTGGGTTCTAGGGCTTAGGCTAACTATGCAATAGTTTTGAGAAAAATAAGTAGTGATGTGGTCCATAAAACAATTTGCATATTTCTCAACCCCATAGTTGTAAAATAAGTATAAATAAAATTGGGCTATAAACTCACCTTAATAGACTGAACAGTGAATGCTGTGAATTTAGAGAGTGTACGGCACCAACACGCAACCTAGATCAATAAGTCATGTTTTAGTTCATGAACTAAATTAAGTTTCTACAGAATTTAATTCAAAAGTTTTAAAGTGCTTATGTTGTTGTTGCTTGTGTGGCAGCAAATAGGTTTCTAAGTATTTGTAGGTATTGACTCTTGGAAGTGCTTAAACGTACGACAACGAAGATATCGGAGATTTATAGGATTTTGATGGACGGAAGTCGAAAGACGATGAAATGAAAGGATTATGAACAAGGATAGATGTTTTCGAGTTATGGAATGTTAAGGAGATGTAAATTAGTCGTTATAAGTATATAGTTAATTATATATGTTTTGAAATGTAGGAAAATTACGTGTAAATGATGATTAGCATTTAAATGTTTAATGACTCGTATAATGTCTTGTTTATCCCGTTTTAAATAAAATAGAATAAGTTCATCTATTTAATAAAAATTGGTTATGACTCGTGTTCGTAAGTTGGTTTCTTGGTTGATCACGATTATATGTGTTTAGAAAACATTTGTTTCTAAAATTTGCTATAAAAACTCAAGTAAAGTTTTGCTATAATCCCGTTTTACATTTTCTAAATTTTGTTAACGACATAAATAAGATAGGTGTTTATTTGTTTAAGTCCGAAACATTGTTTATAGTAGGTAGTAAAACTTGTTACGTGTTTTCCTTCAAAAATGGATATACATAGTTGGTTATTTGTATAAAAACTTTATAATAGGCTACATGTATATATAAATGTTCACATTGTTGTGTCGAAGGTTTATTATTTTTACCAATGTATATGAGTTTAGGACGATGTTACGTGACAAATTATAAGTCGAGATTAAATTGTAAAATAGATTGGTTTTAAGATTACAACGATACATGTTTTAAACTACGGTTACGATATAAAATTTTGTGTGCTTGATTTTAAGTATATTGATACGCGGCCATTATATACATACACGTTACAACTTTTTATACGATTCCTCCTTGTTGGGCTGCGGCCCAACTAAGTCAAATGAGGGGGAAAATTACTACATTGGGCTGGATTGGAGATTAACCACCAGGGATTACTTAGGTCCTGGTGGGCTATGAGAGGCAGTGAGACTACCCGCTAAATGGACTGGATTTGAATTATCAAGTGGGCTGAGTTCTTAAATGGAATGGGCTGACTTAAGTGAAGTGGGCTGGACTTTAAATAGTGTGGACAGGATTTGCTAGTGCTATACACATTACACAATACATACACAAAAGTCCAATGGGACTTTGTGTGTTTAGTGAGAATTCGAACGCATACATTCGCATCAAATGGCTCGTGATGCAAGATATATTTCACGTCGAGGTCGAGTACTACTCGACTTCCCAACTTGATGGTCTCGAGTGTTATGTGAGGTTATTGGTTCGACATCAAAGTTCTCATTCCGACATGATTGGCCAATTATTGATGTAGTATTGTTACACCCGTGCCATTTTGACAAAAACTTTGAACTTTACAAGCGAAACGCTTGACTTTTACGGACATTCTGTTACTCTTTGACATTGACAAAACTATACACATTCAGACCTTAAACCATTTTTAATGAGACTATACTCAATTACTTTCGAAACGTGGTGGCAAGACTCTAACGACTTACGAATCAAAATACGATTTTTCAAAGTTTGCCAAAATCTGCAAAACCAACATTCATATACCAAGATGAACATTCAGAACCATAACCAAATGAACATTATAACAAGAATGCACTAATTCAGAACCAATGTGTCACATTTGACTTGTATGCATTAAACCCAATTTAACCGATTTACTAACTAAATTATCTATAATCACTTCATTTGCCCACCAAAACGAGACCAAACGCAACAACTCTTAACATATAAGAATATGTTTCATAAACACTGACACCCGTTTTACTAACACCCAAAATGGTTATATTTCATACATTTGCCAAACACCCCCACCTTAACACTTGACCATTAGCACATCAAACACACTTTGACATACCATTAGACCACCAAATCGTTATGACTCCATTTACATACATTTAAACACTTGACTCTATTTTACAAATCATTAAAAGACTCCCGGGGGTACAACCTTGACTTGAGCTCGGCATTCTACCTAGCTCTACTTACTTACCAAAGCCTTCTATACTTCGTATAATCAACATTTATCATTATTCGCCATCACATTAAGTACCTTAGCCTATAAAACATTGAAACATTAAACCGTAAGCACAATTGCTTAGTAAGTAAAACGGGTATAACTTAACATTATACTTCATTCAACACATTACACATTATACTACCATTAATCCAACAACATTGAACATAAACGCATACCTTAACCACTTAAGCCTTAACATTCCCTTTTTCTTTAATCCACTCATAACTAACACATCCACTAACCTTATAACCTCTTACACATGACTACCATATGCTAAACAACCATAACCTTAACACATTAGCCACATAACACATAATGCATAAAAATCATTATAACTTTACATTATACCGGTTTACTTACCTTGATTCCAAGCTAAGGCTATCAATAACATCATCATCATCATCTTCTTCTTTTATCATCATCATCATCATCATCATTACTTCCTAAACCATAACCATCATCAAGACTCATTAACACAACATATCATGATTAAGGGTTATAAAACCCATCTAAACTTACCCATCATCCTTTCCATATCATCATATGATCATATCATGATCATATGATCAAAACCTACTTAACCCATAAACTTTTACCTCAATAATCATTATAAACTCAAGATTAGAGTTACTTACTTGTGGGGATCATAACTAGGAAGGACTATGGACATTAGATCTTCATCTTCTTCTTCTTCTTAAGCCACCACTAGTTTTTCCCTCCCTTTTTCTTCCCTCTAACAACCGGACCTCACACCTTATCTAAATAATATGGAAATCTCTAGAATTTCCTAGATAAGGTTAGTTAGGTAGCACCTTTGGCCCCTTGGCACATTAAGCCCCTCAAGTCTCATTCCTTCTATTTTGGCCACATCACATTTTATAACATGTTTACAACTTAACAACTTTAGCCCCTTAGGTCTATTCCTTCCTATTTGTACCACATAATACTTTCTATTACCACATTACACATTCTTTGACTATCGGGTTTGACCACTACGCAACACTTGTTGACTAGCCAATCACGTAAGGCCTTTGGTCCACTTTCATCTAGGGTGGGGTACAAGTACCCGGGAAACGGGTCTAACAATTTTACCCCCTTATTTAGATTTCGTCCTCGAAATCTCTTGTCTAAACTAACCAAAACTTAGTCCCATTCTTAGCACTTTCCTTTCTTCATCCTCTTTTAGTTGCAACGATCTAAGTGATCTTGCAATTCCGGGACCACTATACACACATCATACCCTTAACTCATTCCGTTTCTAGCTTAACTTTTCTAACATTTCATTTCCTTTCAATCATTATGTCATTCAAGACATAATCCTTGCCACTAATGCATACCATTCAACCATTTCTACGTCTATCGCATAACCTTCTAACTAGTTCCATTTAAACTTTCCCGTCAAGGACTACGTGTCACTTGAACATTATACACCCTTTTAGCTTTTCATAAGTCAATTATTCATTAACTTTCTACTTTTACCGCAACCTTACCACTATCTCATTACTATTTTATCACACGTTACGCTTGCTTTTACTTCTCTTTTCATAATTTTATAGAGCCTTTAGTCCATATTAACGTTTATTAGCATTCATTACTTCACTTTACCTTCAATTCACATTGCAAACAATCATATCATTTAAAACTTTAATCGTTTCAACTCACACTTTAACACCTAACTCATACACTTCACTTGACTCTTACCACCTAGGGTCAATATTCAACTCATTATCTCTCCACCTATCTTAGTTCTTATGACTTCTAATCATCCTAGACTCCCTTTTCTACCCTTTTACCCTACTCATGCCATGTCGGGAACACATAAGCCCACTCATTCATACTTCCTCATTTACATGGAGAGGCATCCCAAACGATGTAAATCAAGAAATACAAACTCATGGTTCGGTGACTTACGACTTCTTTATTCAAATGAAAAGGCGTCCCAATCCATTTAAGTAAATAAACCATTAACCATCCTACTTATACACTTCCGACATAACACTCGCATTACTATTACTTGCTTTAACTTTCATTCTTTCATTTTCATTTTACATTTCATTCATCATTTAAACTTTTCCATTTTCTAGCTTGGATCCACTTTACTTTAACATTTTACCCGAAGGGACTATTACACATGCCAAGGATGTAGGGAATCTTTGCCGGTGAAGACAATATGTTTTATCCCGAAGGATTTTTAACACATCCCGAAGGATTCTTTAACATTCATTGACTTGGTCATCCCGAAGGATACCACGTTTAACATTCATCCCGGAGGATCATTAACATTCAACCCGAAGGATCTTTAACATTCACACTTTATCACTTTTACATTATAGCATTGGATCCAAGCTATTAACATTTTAACATACGCACATTATTTCCTCCATTTTATTTAGTGAACGCAAGCTCATAGAGCATATGAACCTGCTTATTATAAGTACACATTTCTATGTGTTTATCATCTTTTATTCTTAATCCGCATTTATCATTTTCACCTTCTTACTTTACCCTTTAGCCTACCCGACTCTTTCCACTTTTATGCCTTCATAAATTAACTTACATTCATTCCTTAGCATCATTCATTCTTCTTACACTCATCAACTCACTTACACATTTTCTACGTCTTTACACTTTTCACTCTAACTTACATTCTTTAACCCGCGTTAATCATTTCCACATTTTTACATTACACTTTAGTCTATTCAACTCTTTTACATATAGGCTTTACACATATCGTCAACTTTAACACATGCATTCATTAACATTCAATTACCATCCTTTCACATTTTAAACATGTTTTATTATTCAACATTTTCGTTATAATAATCACCGCTAATGGGGCACATTAGCCATGACATAACAATCTCAGGACAACACCTTAACCTCATACATATTCATCTCATTCTCTCTTGCGTTATTAACTCAACGCATTCTTATTCTCCTGCCTTAACTCATCTCATTTTAGTTATTTACAAACTTAAGCAATATCGTTCAATTTTATCATTTACTTATCGTCATACTTCCATCCCGTTCTATACTTTCACTATTATTAAACATTTAACAATCAACGTATCACTTGCAACAATGTCATTACTACATACCATTACACACTTATCATCATTACACATTCGCACTTAAGCATCACACACTTTAACTCATTAATCGCCCATTTCTAATACCACTTAACATTTCTATTCACATTCCATTACCACTACTTTAACATACATTCATATACTTACAATACAATCACCGGCACCAACCAAAGTGCACGGCCATCTAATCATTTAAATGCTTCAAGTCCTCTACGGACTTACATCGCATACGCTTTTAAAACATAAAACACCTTCGTCTCTTATCAACTTTGGTCCACATAACATATCACATATTCCTTCTTCTAACTTAAAAATTTACCTTTCACATTTCTTACACTTATGTTTCACGCTTCTAAGAGTGGTTTAAGTCTAGGCAATCCTAAAGAAAACCTAATTCACTTAAACCGAAGCTCTGATACCAAGTTGTTACACCCCGTGCCCGCTTAGACCAAAAACTTTGAACTTTACACGCGGAAACGCTTGACTTTTACGGACATTCTATTACTCTTTTGACCATTGACAAAATCTATACACATTCAGACCTTTAAACCATTTTTAAATGAAACTATACTCAATTACTTTCGAAACGCCGGGTGGCACGACCTCTAACGACTTACGAATCAAAAGATACGATTTTTCAAAGTTTGCCAAAATCTGCCAAAACCCACATTCATAACCAAGATGAACATTCAGAACTCATAACCAAGATGAACATTCAGAACCAAGATGCACAATTCAGAACCAATGTGCACAATTTGACTGGTTATGCATTAAACCCATTTTGACCCATTTACATAACAAATTATCTATAACACTTCATTTGCCCACCAAACTAGACCAACGTCACTACTTTAACATATAAGACATGTTCCATAAACACTTGACCCGTTTACAACCCAAAATGGGTATATTCATACATTTGCCAAACACCCCCTTAAACATTGACCATAGCACATCAAACACACTTTGACACACCGTTAGACCACCAAATCGTTATGACTCCATTTACATACATTTAAACACTTGACTCTACTTTACAAATCATTAAAAGACTCCCGGGGGTACAACCTTGACTTGAGCTCGACATTCTACCTAGCTCTACTTACCAAAGCCTTCTATACTTCGTATAATCAACATTTATCATTATTCGCCATCACATTAAGTACCTTAGCCTACAAAACATTGAAACATTAAACCGTAAGCACAATTGCTTAGTAAGTAAAATGGGTATAACTTAACATTATACTTCATTCAACACATTACACATTATACAACCATTAATCCAACAACATTGAACATAAACACATACCTTAACCACTTAAGCCTTAACCTTCCCTTTTTCCTTAATCCACTCATAACTAACACATCCACTAACCTTATAACCTCTTACACATGACTACCATTATGCTAAACAACCATAACCTTAACACATTAGCCACATAACACATAATGCATAGAAATCATTATAACTTTACATTATACCGGTTTACTTACCTTGATTCCAAGCTAAGGCTATCAATAACATCATCATCATCATCATTACTTCCTAAACCATAACCATCATCAAGACTCATTAACACAACATATCATGATCAAGGGTTATAAAACCCATCTAAACTTACCCATCATCCTTTCCATATCATCATATGATCATATCATGATCATATGATCAAAACCCACTTAACCCATAAACTTTTACCTCAATAATCATTATAAACTCAAGATTAGAGTTACTTACTTGTGGGGATCATAACTAGGAAGGACTATGGACATTAGATCTTCATCTTCTTCTTCTTCTTAAGCCACCACTAGTTTTTCCCTCCATTTTTCTTCCCTCTAACAACCGGACCTCACACCTTATCTAAATAATATGGAAATCTTTAGAATTTCCTAGATAAGGTTAGTTAGGTAGCACCTTTGGCACATTAAGCCCCTCAAGTCTCATTCCTTCTATTTTGGCCATCACATTTTATAACATGTTTACAACTTAACAACTTTAGCCCCTTAGGTCTATTCCTTCCTATTTGCACCACATAATACTTTCTATTACCACATTACACATTCTTTGACTATCGGGTTTGACCACTACGCAACACTCGTTGACTAGCTAATCACGTAAGGCCTTTGGTCCACTTTCATCTAGGGTGGGGTACAAGTACCCGGGAAACGGGTCTAACAAGTATTTGGTACTAGAACAAGTAGAAATGACTCAAAATTCCTTTGAGTTTTAGCCGAGAACTAGACAACCAAAATCACACCTTTTTGGTGTTCTTGTGGAAGATTGAACTTGACAACCCATTTGTGGGTTCGAGTTAGAACTTAGCAAGACGTACACCTTGGGTTTTACTAGAAATTAGCTAAGGCTATTTTAGACTTAAATCAAGGACGGTCGCTTATCTTTTTAAACAATCTTTGGACCGTAACTAAGGTTGCAAGTGGGTGGGTTTCGAGGGTTGTTTGGCTAAGCTTGACCATGATTCACCAAGAAATGTATACCCCTCATGGGTGGCTGCCTGGTGAGGGTTCTATCGAGCCATATCACACCCCTTTGGGGTGGTTTTTCCCTGACCAAGGATCACCACAGCACACCCTATTTGGGTGGCTGTTGGGTGAGGTTTGACTGGACCGAATACACCACCTCACACACCCTTGTGAGGGGTGTTTCTACTTGATTAAAACAGCACCAACTCACCCTTGTGGGTGTGGTTTCTACTCGACCCAAAGATTACCACAATTTCCTTAATCCTAGACCGAGTTCTAAAGCTTCAAGTACGCTAACTCGAGAGGAGTTTTGATACCGAATACAAACCAATAACACCCAAATCATGTCTATTTCGAGGTCTTTTGCCTAGGATTTTCTAACAGCCAAACTGAATTCGTTTAACCCGAACAAGGGTTGACAACAACAACGAACAAAGATGGGTTTAAAGCTAACGAGGCAAATCTAAGATTTCTTAAGTTTTTCGAGCCACAAAGACAACAACAACAACAACAATGATATTTCACATAAACATCAATTCGAAACCATGAAAAATAAAATCATACTCGAGTTAAAATTTACATAAACCAAATTAAATGTAAATCGAATAACAGGAAATGGAAATGAAAGAGTTTGAATGTAGAATATTTTATATCCTTATGGTGAATCGACATGATGACTTTTGGACACAGAAGCAACTCGAACGATTTCAATCCAAACCCTAGCTATTCCCAATCGAACCCCAGCCAACTCCACTCCAAATCGAATCGTTGCCCTCCGAATATCTTTGACTCTCGGTAGCTTTGAGTGATTGTGAGGGATGGTGTGATCGACTGAGACTCGGAATAGCCATTAAAAAGAAGAAGCTTGAGAATAGCTCTAACCCTTCTTTCGGATTTGGGGTGTGGGAAGTTTCCGTTTGAGTATAACCTCCTCATCCATCCTCGTCATTTTCGGCTTCTTATGCCGTTGACCTTTGGAGGACACACCTATGAGAGGGACGGCTAGGAATTCGATTGGGGAGAAAGCATGTAAATCCATAGAAAGGATAGTGATAGATCGGATTGGTTTTCTGGGTTTGTGGAGTCGCAGACAAAAAATGGAAGAGATAAGAGTGATGTGTGGGGTGTCGTGTGAGTAGGATAGGGAAAAGGTAGAAGTTTTTATTATTAAGTGTTAGTTTTATTAAAAGAGTGGGTAATGTATACCTCGTGTCCCGTTGAGCTGAGTTGAGATCGGGTTTTTCCCGGACTTGATATGAATGTGGAAAATAAATTCCGGGGACTGATTTGTATCAATTATAGTATATATTTTTCAAGGAAAACACACGTGGAAATATGTGTTAACCCGAGTCGTTTGTCCCGACGAAGATCGAATGGAATTTGTGTTCCCGGAACGTGATTCGTGTAGTGAATGAGGAAAAGAGTGATTGATTTGTGATTTTATACTACGAACAATAAAATAATAAAAGTAAACAACTAATTAAGCTAATGGAACAATTAAACTAAGCATTTATCCTAAAAACGAAAATTTAATTTAAAAACGGAACGCGACGAAATTTAAAAACGCGAATAAAAGTGATTTACTAAATTTTAAACTCTAAAAATGCAAAATAATTTTTCCTATATTAATAATGATAAAAGAAAATTTTTGGAAAAAGAAAAATATTTTTTTGACTTTTTAATAATTTTTTATGACTTAAAAACTAATTAAAACTATTTAAAAGATTTAAAAATAGTAAAACAAGTTGGAAAAATCTGGAAATTTTTTAGTAATTTTAATTTTAAATAAGAAACCTAGGAAAAATAATTTCAATACTCAGTTCAGCTTAAATAAGCTGAACAGTCAGATTAAGCACTTGGTAATAAGCTAAAAATAAGCAACCAAAAGCCAAAAATTCTTAAAAGCTCAAGACATTTATATCTAACTACTGGAAGCTAAAAGAAACTGAAAATGGTGAAATAAGCACAAGTATTAAGCAGGAAAGTAGCTGAACAGTTGGAAAATTAGGGCAGACTAGATTGACTTGATTAGCCCTTTTGAAGCACATCAATTAGCTATGAAGAAGCTAATTTCATAATTTCAAAAGCAGAAACAATAAGCTGACATGAAAAGCTACTTAATACCTTGAAATGCCTAATTTTAATGCATAATTGCTACCCTAATTCTTCCCTAAATCAGATGGGTTTGGGAACCAAAATCTGATGCAGCAGATAAGCAGTGTGAGTGGCATGAAAACAGACCCCAAACAAGCTCTTTTAATAAGCACTAATTCTAAATCCCAGATATTAAACTACAAGCTTAATATATCAACTACCTTAAAACCAAAAATCAATGCAAGATCTTAATTCAATAAGCTACACAGAAGCTCGAATCAGCAGCTCAGAAACTGCACTAAAGTTATTATGACAGCAGAACTAAGAAAATGGCGCGAAAAGTGCAAAAACTAACCCTAGCCTATCCAACCTATATAATCCAAGTTCAACACTCAAAAACTACCTAGAAATGTAAAACAATGGGAATCTAAATAAGCTTAGCTTATATGATGCTTAATAAGGCAGTATCTAATCTGAAAATTCACCCATCATCAAATGCACCTCAAAATTCATCCAAATCTCATGAGTGCTACTGAAAATTAATCAAGCAACCTATATTAAGCTTAATTTGAACAGGACAAAAAGACAAACCTGTTTTCACCCATAATGACCTATTAATTGATTCATATCCAAACAGCTTACACTGATCTGAATTTGCAAAATTCTCAAATGAAATGAACTTATTCAAAACTGAAAACCAGAATATCAATAATCACAATACTAAATTCAATCTGAAAAACACTACTAACAAACAAATAAGCTGAATGGAAATATGAGACAGAACTTTAATAGTAAAACTGAAAATTTTATTAAACTAAAATTTGAGTTACAAACACTTGAGAATTAAAGAAACTTTATAAATCAAAAGACTGAGTATAAGCTAAATCTACAAATAAACTTAACCTAAATCTAAAGCTACGCTACTTTACCCTACTCCTCATCCTAGTTAGCTAACCACCCGAATTATGAGTGAGGAGTCCTTTATATAGCCGAGCTCAGAGGTGTGTGGATAAGGTCATAAGAGGCTTCTGGATCCATCATTGTCAGCCCTTGATCAATTTTGTGCTTCTTTAATCCAATAACAGCCCTTGGATGAGATCAATGAGGTGTGTAGACCAATGAGAAGCTAGGATTAGTACATGCTAGCAATCCATGCTCTGACATTCTCTGTCATGTGAGTCAGACCTTCTAGAAAGGGTATCCAATGATTGGGATGAGGTGTTAGCACCAATCATGAGCTGCTATTTGTCCACGTAGGCCAATCATGAGCTAATCATTTCTTTGACATGCTTCTCTCACGTGATTAGTCTTCTAGAAGGGTTAATTTAATGGGAGTGGTGGTAATTTTGAGTGTGGTAAATCTAGGGTTTATGGTTTGGGGGAAGAAGATGAGTACGGGTAAGAATTGGGGATAGTTTTTTTTTTTGCGCGTGTGTGGGATTTAGGTTTGACTGGTCATTTATTGAGTTGGTTGACCCGGGTTGTTTTTGGATTCGGGTTATGATAAAGATAGTGGATCGTGGGTTTGTGGTTATGGGCTGAGGGTTGTGTCTTGGACTTTTGAGGATGGGTTGGGTAGGTGTAGTTGAAATGGATCCGGGTTTAAGTGTTTTAAGGATTTAAGGTTATTGATTTAAGAGACTAAATGTGTAATTTCTGGATTTTTGAGGGACCAATGCTGCCATTATTTAAAAGATAATCCAAGGGCTGAATTTGACAACTTCTGATTAGATGGAGGACCTCGGTTGACTTTTTGACATATTTTTCTTCCCGGTTCTGGTTCTGAGCCGTTTCCGTATCCCGTGCTCGTTTTTCCTGATTTTCTTGTGTCTTTTTGTCGGTTTTCACGATATTCGTGCCTGCACATAAATAAACACAAAAACACAAAGTATTTGGCATAATTGGTTAGTTTTTGGTCTATTTGGGTCCGGTTTTGGTCAAATAAAGGTATGTGTTTAAGCACATACCAGGGACGTTTTTATAAATCTTACATGAAAATAGAGTTTGTTGACTCACAAATAAATTATGAGTTTAATTTGTTACTGATGTGATGTCGGTACGCGTGTGGTTTCATTTTTGAGTAAAAGTGAGATAACCTCTCGCTTTGATCAAGTTATAGTTTGTAAATGTGAGTAGGGCTGTCATTCGGGTTGACCCGGCCGGGTTCGGGTCAACTCGGGTCGGGTCAACTCGGGTCAAGCCTCCTAAAAAATACCCGAACCCGACCCTGTTTAGAACTCGGGTCGGGTCAATTCGGGTTCGGGTCAACTTGGGTTTGGGGTCAACCCGAGTTTTTTGCATTGTAAAATGTTATTTTTGTCGGGTCAACTCGGGTTCGGGTCGGGTCAAGGCTAAAAAAACATACCCGAACCCGACCTTGTTTAGAAGTCGGGTCAATTCGGGTTGACCCAATTGACCCGAATATGATTTTTGACCCGAGTTGACCCGAACCCGGTCGGGTTCGGGTCGGGTTTTATGACACCCCGTTATAATTTGTAAATGTGAGAATGGGGAGAATTCACTGTTTCTTGTGAGATTAAATAATTTTGGTGAGTTACTGTGTGACACAATGTGCGGGTTTGTTTTCCCGTAATAGTTATGCAAGCACGTAAATGCCTAGTTTAATAGTTTAGTCACAATAAATTGACAGTTATTATTAAAATATTAGTGAGAAAATTACCATTTGTCACACGTGTCCTCTCCTCATTGGCCAACAGCCTTCTAGAATCTCGTACTGATGATACTCTGGCACTTCGTTCCTGCCACACTACAACCTCGTACTGACACACGCCTGCACACGCCTCATCGTCATCTTGTACACGTGTCAGCTTCTGATTGGTCTGCCGCTTTGCAACTCTGAACATCGTACTGACACGTGTCAGACATCTGCCACCTCGTACCTGCATTAATACTTGTCAGCGCCGCCACGTGGCGGCTGTAGGACCCACCTGATGACGTGGCATGTGCCACATGTCGTGTCGGTCAACGAGTCGGGTCGTGTCTGGTATCGGGTCGGGTTGCCTCGTGGACCACTAAGGTGGTGCCACGTGGCAGGCGGTATAAATACCACCCATATGTCCTCCGCCAGGTTCGAACTCGGGTCTATAGGGTGGGGGTGAAGGCATTTGCCAACTGAGCTAGCACAGCCAGCTAATATTATAGGGTGGGGGGTGAAGGCATTTGCAAAATTTTATATTTAACCCTTATTAGGTGACAGTCCGTTTTATGTAAAGAAAAGGGTCAAATTAGCGGAGTTTTGGACCGGTTCAAAAATAAATAAAAATACCTTCGAACTCGTTTTTTCATGCTCTTTCCAATGGTGTGATCGGGGAATTTTTTCAACTTCGTCTGAACCTCGTAAAACGCGAAAGCGTGATCGAAACTCATCCGAAAATCATCATTTTTTGCTTTGTTTTCAAACACTTGTACCTGCAAGACATAATAACACATTCCAAACATATTTGCAATATAATTTAACATATTTCCTGGTTATTAGTCCGTTTTAACATGTTTTCCGGCATAAAAATGATGTGTGTTTAAGCACACATCAACGGCGGTGCGACGAGACATTAACATGTGCTTAACCAATGCACCAGTTGATTATTTATTACGGAGTACTTTAAAAGTAAGTTAGAAACCTTAATAATGAGTCTGAAAATGCAATGCCAAACACCCAGTAATGATATATCCTTCCTAGTACTGTTTCCAAACAGATCTGGTCTAACAAATGTTGGAAGATGAAGAAACTGACCTAAGATAAGGAGTGGTGGTTGTATCTTTATGATCCATAGTTTAGTTTGCTTTTCATTTACAAACAATTATCAATAAACACAATTTTATGTCAGGTTAGATCAATTTTGGATTTGGTACAACAAACATTACTTATAATAAAGTGTTCTCGTATTTGAAACAAGTTGTTTGTAAATGATGTTGATTTTCATTGATGATGTTTTTGAATTAAATTTAAAAAATAAATGAAATACAAAAATATATTGAAGGTTGAAAATGCAGGAGGGTAAATTGACAAAAATATCCTCACGTGCAAGTCACATGAAGTGATTTAAAAGACTCATCTAACGAGCGTTAACGAAAAGGAAGGGGAGTGTAACAAAATATGAACAACGATGGTAATTTTTGTAATTAAAGTTTTGAAGTGACAGGGAGTGCAAAAATGAAAAATCACATGGACAAAATTTGTAATTAACCCTTTAGAAATAAGCATATCAACTTCATCACTTTTGGAATGATTATGGGTGGCGACATTAACGTCCCTTTAAGAGTGTAAAATTCACGTTAAAACCATCAAACATAACTCAACATAGATCAACCATTATACTTATTTCGGGTATTGGTCCCGGTAATAGCAAATAGTCACATCTTGATCAGGTATGATTTGGTAGTTGTTTTGTTGAGTTCCAATCTGGTCAAGCAATATTTTTAGAACTAAATTTGGCTCTAAACCAAAAGAGCACATTCCAAATTGAACTATAATTGCGGCCATCTGCCCCAAGCCCTAGATCTACCCTTTTCAAACTAGAGACTCCTAGTACGACCACATGACTATTACCCATCTAAACATTGCAAAATCATACTGCAAAGTAATTAAACATTGCAAAATCAATGGACTAGTTGAGGAGAAAGAATCAGTAAATTAGACATGTCATCAAATTATGTGTAATGGTGCAACTTCTAATTTAATGGAAAGAAATTCTCAAATTAGCTTTAAGTTTGAACAATATCGTAAAAGTGGTTGTTTATTTGTTTTCTATTTTATTCTTTAGGAGTTTAAAACTTATTGGTTTAATTATAAGTAAGTTATATCTAGTTGTTTCTTATTAACGTTTAAAAAGAAAAAGAAAAAAAAAAAAAAAAAAAGAAAAAAACATTTTTCCGCTGTATTCTTAGCATTTTCTTTTATTGTTTGATTTTCATACTCTTCTTATTGTTTGTGGGAACGGAAAAAAACATTTTGGAAAAATAATAAGGAATTGATTTAATAGTGATTTCTTCAAATGGTTAAATTGACAAAGAAATCACAACTCCGTACATCCTGGATATCAACTGTGAATTTACCAAAGACCAATTCCGAGTAATGTTGATTTGTTTATTGCTAACTGAATATGGAGTTAAAATTAAGAACATTACGTGATTTAATAGTGATTTGACTTAATTATTAGACAAAAAGAAGTATGAAATAAAAATAAAAATTTATTCCATGTCACATCAAACGGTGAAACAATAATTATACAGCGTATGTAATAAAATACATACGCTTTGAGTGTAAAAAATAATCTACGAAGCAATATATATAACAATTTTTTTTCCCTTTCTTGTTCTATATTAAAATGAAATACAATAATGCTTTTTTGTGTTTATGTAGCCTGCAATGAGGCAATGTAAGGTCGCTGTCAATACGACGGGGAAACACACAGTGAGACCAAACATATCATCCTTACCCTTGTTTACTCTCTTTATTTGTATACTTTTCTTATAAATGTTAGACTGGGTGCTATAGTCATCAAACCTATTAGCATTACATCATCATTCAACATGCTATCAAAGTAACCAACAAATAAAATATAAAAATAACTCATTATATACAAACATACCTCACAATATACCCCATGCACCACCAATGCACCACCAGACAAGTGCAAAAAATGCACCCTTGGCGCGCGGTTGGAGGTGGTCACTATCATCTTGGTGCGTGGTGCAATGACTAGCCTTAAATTCAATTACATTACGTGTTCTTATAAGCTCTAGGAAAAAGTTTGACAACATTTAATAAAAACTAATCATTTTTTTTTTGTCCATTCATCTCTTGTATTTATTAATAATCACAAGAGTAAAGTCTAAAATACATCCCTGTGGTTTGTCCCGTGTCTCGCTTTACATTTTTAGGATTTTTTTTTGCATAAAATTATCCCTCCGTTAGTAAAGTTGGCACAAAACCATCCCTCCGTTAGTAATATCAGTCAATGAGGACTAATGATGCAAATTATTTTCCGTTATCTCCTAACAAGAGTTAAAATATTTGAATCATTAGTCCTCATTGAGTTAAAATATTTGCATCGTTAGTCCTCATTGACTATTCTTACGTTTTTATCATTTTTTTCGTCCGTTTTTTTTACGTTTTCGTCCGTTTTTATCCGTTTTCGTCTGTTTTTACATGTTTTCGTCCGTTTTTCTCACGTTTTCATACATTTTTATCAGTTTTCGTCTGTTTTTATACTTTTTCATCCATTTTTCTCATGTTTTTATCCGTTTCTTCCGTTTTTCTTCACGTTTTCATACGTTTTTATCCGTTTTCATACACTTTTATTCATTTTCGTCTATTATTCTATGTTTCATCCGTTTTTCTTATGTTTTCATCTATTTTTATACATATAATATGTATGAAAACGGATAAAAATGTATGAAAATTGATAAAAACGTATGAAAACTGTAACAATTCATATTTTGAGGCTACTATTCATCCTCATATTTTTACAATTCACTTCTACTATTAATTCCCGTATATATATTTTTTTTGTGATTAGGTAAGTATACTAAAAGAAAACTTGACATTTGATAAAATGTTTCTCTATCGATTTTAAATCACGATTTTGACCTCTTTCTGGTCCGAATCATCAAAAGTGTAAAACACGAAAGTTGTCCGGAATGATGTTTTACATCAAGACTCGTGAGATTTTAACCTTAAAATGCAAAACAAGGGTTGTTTACTACCAAAACTTAAGCGTTTTTCGACCAAATTCATAACTTATAAACTTATAAACTCTTGTAAATTTTATAACTTGTGTAAATCATCAAACTTATTTGAAAAAACGGACGAAAACGGATAAAAACGTATGAAAACGGATTAAAATGTATGAAAACGTGAAAAAAACTGACGAAAACATGTAAAAACGGACAAAAACAGATAAAAACGTGAGAAAAATGGACGAAAACGTTTAAAAACGGATAAAAACGTATGAAAACGTGAAAAAAAAGGGATGAAAACGTGTAAAAACAGATAAAAACGTGAGAAAAACAGACAAAAACGTATAAAAACGGACGAAAACGTAAATCGGTTAGGAGATGTATGGTGGGTGATAACGGAGGACTAACGATGCAAATATTTTCGCTTGCGTTAGGAGATAACGGAGAATAATTTGCATCGTTAGTCCTCATTGACTGATTTTACTAACGGATGGATGGTTTTGTGCCAACTTTACTAACGGAAGGATGATTTTGTGCCAAAAAAACCACGAGGATGTAAAGCGAGACACGGGACAAACCACAGAGATGTATTTTAGACTTTACTCTAATCACAATAAATTCTCTACTACGATTAGGCTTAATTACTTTGGGTGTATAATTACTTAAATTGAGTGATTGTGTAATAAGGTTTAACCTGGCTCACTCAGTTTCTATCAGATTTTGTATCAAACGCAATAGTGTTTTTGCTACCTAACCAATTGCTCTAGAGCAGTTGGCCACCGGGCTTCATCTTGGAGCTTGGGAGGGGTTGTTGCCCAGGTTCGAATCCCGCAAGGGACTAGAATTTGGGATTTTCCCTTAGGCGAATCGGGAAAGGAGTGGGGTTATCCCCTAAGGCGAGGCTCGCGGTTGGTATCTCTGCCCGATTGGATGCGACACTGACTCGAGCCAACAACTAACAACTAACAACTAACCCGCCGTTCAAAAAAAAAAAAAAAAAATAGTGTTTTTGCTACCTGCATCGTTTTCCTTCTCTTGAGAAAGACTCGACCTCTAGTCTTATTTCATCTATATTCTCTAATTTTTAGTATAATGTGATTTGATACATCATCCTTCCTAACATTATTAAGTGATGTGAAAAAAAAAAGTACTTTTCCAAGGAAAAAAAAATCAGAATTTCTTTAACATGAAACAAGAAAACAATTACATAGTACAATACATAAAGTAAATGACGCTCATGACCCAAATGGTCTTGCAAAGTTATGGCGCCATATCAAACTTCAACTACCAAATAATACAGTGAATATTTCATTTAAGACACATCAATCAATCAAAAAAAAAAAAAAAAAAAATCTCTTATCTTTTGCATTCATAAGGCTTTGAACAAAGTTCAATAAAACTTTACCAACCACCAAAAACAAGTCGATAATTAATATGAGCCTCAGGCCGGATGCAGTAATAGGAATCGATCGATCGATTCAATCAATCTATGTCAATTAGCCTTACTGTGGCACAAAATCAATCCCTCCTTTTTTGTGGAGGAGAGTCACCAATGCGATCGACAATCGTTATGTTTTCATGTTTTGTGTGTGTATTTATTAAATATAAAGGTATTTTTGTGGGGTATATTTTTTGTAGTGTAGGTCGTCTTACTGGGGCACCCAATCGCCTGAAAGGTCGCTGGAGAGAGAAAGCTGACGTGACAGAGAAAATGGGAGGGATTGACCCTCCTTACTGCATCCAGCCTTAAAAACCTTACATCGTTAGTCCTCATTGACTGATTTTACTAACGGATGGATGGTTTTGTGCCAACTTTACTAACGGAAGGATGGTTTTGTGCAAAAAAAACACGAGGATGTAAAGCGAGACACGGGACAAACCACAGAGATGTATTTTAGACTTTACTCTAATCACAATAAATTCTCTACTATGATTAGGCTTAATTACTTTGGGTGTATAATTTCTTAAATTGAGTGATTGTGTAATAAGGTTTAACCTGGTTCACTCATTTTCTATCAGATTTTGTATCAAACGCAATAGTGTTTTTTCTACCGGCATCATTTTCCTTCTCTTGAGAAAGACTCGACCTCTAGTCTTATTTCATCTATATTCTCTAATTTTTAGTATAATGTGATTTGATATATCGTCCTTCCCAACATTATTAAGTGATGTGAAAAGAAGAAAAAGTACTTTTCCAAGAAAAAAAAAATAGAATATAGTTTAAATCAGACAATATCAAATTGTCAATAAACATTTGATTTCAACCACTTTAGTACTAAATTTTGTAAAATCAGAATTTTTGTAACATGAAACAAGAAAACAATTACATAGTACAATACATAAAGTAAATGACGCCCATGACCCAAATGGTCTTGCAAAGTTATGGCACCATATCAAACTTCAACAACCAAATAATACAGTGAATACTTCACTGAAGACACATCAATCAATCAAATAATAAAAAAAAAAAAAAAAAAAAAAAAAAAAAAAAAAAAAATAAAAGTTGAAAAAAAAAAGAAAAAAAAAATAAAAAATCTCTTAAAGTTCAAAAAAACTTTACCAAACCATAAAAAACAAGTCGATCATTAATATGAGCCTTAAAAACTTTTTAGAAAGAAATCTTTAATTAACTTTTTAATTATGCAAAGTGAAAAATTATCAAATATTCAAACAACTAAAAGAAATGACGTCGAATATTGTTTATACGTTGTTACTTGTCAAAGATTGTGAATCCCATCCACGGTCAAAGAGGACAACATGATACTAGTAACACTTGTCTAGAGTTTGGTACAAGTTAATAATTGTATAAATGAATTAAGTTGTAGAAACAAGAATGTCATTGAAGAAAATGAACAAATTTGATTTTTTAAACGAATAATCTAGGAGAGACCACAATAAGAGCACACAGTAATATCAAAAAATTACCACCACCTCAGCTTTAACATTTCAACATTAACACAAAAAAACACCCCTTATCATAACAACACATTAACACCACCTTTTAGGACTCACATTTTTTTTTCCATTTATTTAAACAAACTATCTTCAATTATCCAATTAAAATACAAAATAACATTTTTTTTTATAAGTTACAAAATAACTTGCAGCACAACGCCATTGAAAATTAGGGGGGGCGGTATCATAACGCCACCCAACGCCCCGCCACCTCAGCTCAACGCCGGGTTGGGCGTTATGGTACCCAAGGCTCTAAGAATCATGCTTTTGTGTATTAAAGTTCATCAAGAAACTATCGTTTCTATTTCAGAAAGCAAAGTGTTATATAGTGATATATTAGGAGCACATCAACACCTATAACTTGATTTGGCCCTTGGTATAACGTATGTTATTTGGTATTCGAACTTATAAAACCAATCTCAACAGCCTTCTCGGTTTACAAACCGACGAGCATCGGTTTCGTGACACCTATGGCATCACCTCATCGATAGTGCGTCAATTTGGTCTTCTTCTGTTTGGCTATGAGGAAAGGGACGAGAGAGTGGGGACCATTTTGAGTGTGTTGCGTGTGCAAGTGTTTTGTAAGGTATATTTGTGTATAAGAGCATCGTGTATGGTAACATGTTAACACTCACTTTTCAGTGACACATCAGCATCCTCACTTTTAACAACAATACCCAAAAACACCCCTTAATCATAACATTCAATAACATGTTAACAACCACTATTTTTGGGACCCACAAATTTTTTTATTTTCAAATTTTCAAACAAAGTCAAATTTCATTAACTCAAATTAAAATACAAATTACAATACATAAACCAAACAAATAATACGAAAACGAAAAAAAAAAAAAAAAATGAAAAAAAATACAAAAATTTTAAAATACATCAAATTATCGATAAACTGATTTTGTTGTTGTTGATTTTGTTGCCAAACATGCTCCACAAGATCTTGTTGAAGTTTTTTGTGCACGTCTTTATTGCGTAATTCTTTGACTTTTCAGCGGTGTATTTCGCACCTGTCGATCCAAGTCCGTTGTATGTGTGGCTGCGGACTAACATACAAGTCGTTGAAGTCATTTATAGCATACCCTTGATCTTTCAAAATGATGCAAGTATACATGACTCTTCGTATTTTGCTGACTTCCCAAGAATGTGTCGGTTGTTGTATAGTACCCCAACGTCTTTGGAGGACACCAAATGCCCGTTCGCATCATTTCGTGCACTTTCTTGTTGCCTTTTAAATATGTCATGTTAATGATTTGACAAAGGTGGCCTACCGTGGGTAAATACCGTCAGCTATGTAATACCCTTTCTCATATGTATTTTCGTTTACTAGAAACGGAGCTTCTGGGGCTATGTCACCAAGTAGGTCGTCGAATAAAGGAGAATTATCTAAAATGTTAATATCGTTATTCGCACCTGCTACCCCAAAAAACGCATGCCAAATCCAAAGATCATACGAAGAAACAACTTCAAGCATAATAATTGGGCATTTTTTTTATCACCCCTTCCATATTGCCCGTGCCACGATCTTGGACAATTTTTTTCATTCCCAATGCATACGTTAATGCTTCCAAGCATTCCGGTAACCCATGAACCCGATTAAAGATTTTAAAGTTGAGAGCATTTTATCTTTGCATTTGAAGTAAGACATCAAGGTTTATTTGATAAGCCCAAAACACTAAGGATTCACGTTAGTAAATTTCAACCTTAAATAAAAAGAAACACAAATAAATAATTTTCTTACGGTTAGCACCCTGAATAATGAATATAAAGAAAAAAAAATACATAATTTTGCCTCGAACCTATTTGTAAATTATAATAACAAATAAAAAAATTTTAAGTTTAATACATAAGCAAGAGTTAAATAGTTTACCAGGAAAAAAAAACCGGTGCAACGCACATATATGAATGCCCCGTTTAACAAGTTATTTCCTTTTTCTGAAAATTAAGAAATAAGTTATGATTTCCTTTTTCGTCTCAAAATAAATGGCGATATCATTATTCTTGGTTGTCCCAAAAATGATGAATATGACAATTAGCTGAGTTTTTAAAACGTTATGGCTGCATTTACGAAACTAACATTTATTTTGGCATTATTAAGGTGCGTTTAGTTGGGAGAAAACACCCTTGTTTTCCACAAAATATTTTGTGGAAAATAAGGAAAACATAGATTACGTTCAAATAAGCGTTTTGCAACAAAATGTTGTGCAAAACATAAAATCCATATTTCCTAATTTAACAAGAAAAATTACAAAACAAATTTTAATTGTTTTCCTTTGTAACCCACAAACCTCTCTCACATTCTTTAAAATAGAAAATACAAACATCAACTAAATGCGTTTTTTTATATTTTCGAGTGTTTTGTGAAGATAAATTTTCATTCCAAATTTTTACAAAACCCCAGATGGAAAACAATAGAAATTCTCCAACTAAAGGCACCCTTGCCTTTTTCTTTCTTTTTTTGTTTTACCCCTTCGTGTTCTCATTTACCTTTGTTAAAACTTAAACCCTAGTTACCCTCCTCACCAATTCTTAAGGCTAGTCAGCTGCCACGTCAACTTTCTCTCTCCGATGACTAGACATGACCAATGTGTCACAGTGGTGACCGACTTTTTTTTTTAATTCAAACATTTTAAACAAAAAACTTAAAATTCATTAAAAAAAACATTACATAAATTAAAGATTAACAAACTACGATACGGTAATGAAAATAAAACTACAAATTAAGAAAATGAATCATCTGAAACATAACCCTCCTCACTCGAAGAGGACCTAAACTCACCAGCATAATACTTTCCTTCCATGATGTCAAACCAGTTCTTCCTTAGATGTTATTCATGACCGGATCTACACACACGCCTTGTGTTAGATGTGATACTAAGAATTATACGTAGTCTAGCACGCGAAATTTACTAGCTAGCACTTAGAAGACTTTATGTGTTTGTGTTTTGTATGGTTTGAATGTAACAATGAATGAACACAGAATAATGAACTTCAACGATTCAATATTATTAAAACAATAATACGAGTGATCTCCTATCACTAGGGTTTACAACCTTGAATCTCTATGAATTAAGTCGTACTTCTATATGTGTGTCTAAACTTTAACCTAGGCAATCCTTTTATAGACCAAGGATTCCTTCACCAGATAACTATCATTCTAATCGTATAAGATATACACAATATCTTTTCCATATTTATCTACTTACACGTTTACAAAATAATAATAATAAGCAGTACAAATATTTCTTTCATAACCGTACTAACTGCTTATGTCTTCAAAACTCTTCAGCAGTACTAACTTCCATCTTCAACAGTCCTAACTGCTATCTTCAACAGTTCTAACTGCTATAGCTTAATTTCCTAACAATCCTCCCCTAAACTTATGATTTCTATCCAAATCACTAAGTTTCTTCAAATTAAGCTTCTTCTTCTTAATGTTGAAAATTCTTTCAAACATCTATCCCATCAGTCACTTTAGCCTTTGACTTTTCTTTGCTCTACAAGGTTGAAAATCTTTGTCACTAATAAGTCTGCCATCTCAGAGTCTTCTTCAACCTTGTGTCTTCCTTGTATCATAGCCAATAACACAAATGTTCTGAGTGGATAGTCTTTTTCCACCAACATATAGATTTCTATTCCATCCTTGGTAGACACTCTGTGTACTCCACACGTTCCAAATAACTTCCAAGTGACATCCTTGACTTGTGCTTGAAATCTCCATATTGACTCTCCTCCATCTGGTTCATAAATTCTCTTCAGTTGAACCCATAATTCTTTATCTTTATCTTCAATAGGATCTTTATCTCTGAATCTCTCTTTCACTAAGCTCCATAGTTGATTAAGATCTTCTCTGTCAAAACCTCTGAGTAAATCTTCAAACAACTTGTACCTTTCAGAAATATCTCCAAGTCTGATTATCTTCCATCCTTTCATTCTTCCATCAGTGAACACTTCCCAGTCAATGATTGGATGTTTTACTTGTAAAGGCTTGATATAAGAAGATTCTGGAATAATCATCATCATACTCTTGATCTTCTCATTTGTTAACCCTTCTTCTTCAGACTTTTGTTTCTTTGCAACATCTGATTCCATAGTTTCTGATTCTCTCTTCTTACCTGTTTTGAAACCTCTTCTTGGAGTGTTCAGAATAGCATAAGTTTCATAGAATTCCCTTTCAATTATGGCATAAGATTTTCCCTTGAAGTCATTCATAGTGTAACTTGCTGAGTTCTTCAAATAATGTTTCATAGACTCAACTTGTTCCTTCTTTGTTGGCAACTTTATCTTGTATCCTGACTTCTGCCTTTCTCTTATCCTCTGAATCAGATCTTCCCATGTTGCTACTCCATTCTTTTTTAGTATGAACTCTTTAAGCTCCTCTGTCTTTTCTTCTTCATTCAACTGTTTGTCTTTGAGAACCATTGAAGCTTGAGCTCTTACAATCACATCAGAATCCAACAAATATTGTAGCTGTTCATTGAACTCCTCTTGATTTACCTCTTTAGATCTTGTTCTTTCCATGAATTCAGCTATGTTTCGTACATCATCAGCAGCCATTTTTCTTGCAAATTCCTCATCTTGAGTTATCTGAGCTTGTTTAGCTTCTTCATTAGCCAAATCTTCTTCTATCATTTGCCTTGCAACTTCTGCATCATGATCTATCTGATCTTGAGTTTTTGGTTTTAATCTCTTGAGCCTTTCAAGTTCTTGAGCTGCTTCCTCTTCTTCATGTGTCATAGTTCTTTTACCTTTATCAGCTCTTCTTCTTTCATAAACTGGCTCAGCAGAAGTTTCACCAGTTGGAACTGCTTGATGCTCTGTCTCAGCAGTTGGAACTGCTTGATGCTCTGTCTCAGCAGTCTGAACTGCTTCAACAGTTTGAACTTCTTTATGTGTCTCAGCTGTTTCTTGAAATAACCAGAACCTGAACCAATATCTGCAACATTACCAAAACCTTCATCATGTTCTGAACCTTTATCATGCCTATCATGCCTCCCCTGAGAACCTGATCTATCCTTGTCTTTACCAAATTTCCTCCCCTGTTTGGAAGAATTTTCATCATCCCCTTCTGAACCATCTGAATCATCATCAGAAGAAGAATCATCATCCAATACCACTTTTGCCCTTTTCTTCTTTAACTGATCTTCAAGCTTCTTCACCCTTTTAGTTAGCTTGGTGTAGACTTTGGAAAACATTGCTTTATGAGATTTCAGCTCCTCATTGTTCTTCTTAAGCTCCTCCTCCAAGGTCTTTACTCTGTCAACTAACTTGGTACATATTTCCATCAATTCAGTTTGTGAACAGCTACCCTCATCACTTCTAGCTGTGTGACCTGCTAGGAGAGGTGAATCTTTGGGCAAGGATCTAGTCACAACCCTAGATAGACTAGGTTTAGACCTTCTCCTATAAGTGATGATGGTTGGTGGTTGGGTTGTTTCAAGTTCTTGAGTGGATGTGTGATGGGGATCAGTTGGAACTGCTGAACCTTCACCCAACTCAGTTTGAAGCATTTGAGGAAACAATGGAACTGGTTCCCCTTGAAAAAACCTACTAGCCATAGCCATATTTTGAAAAACCTTTGATTGAAGGCTAGGCGTAGCAAAAGTTTCTGTTGGTTTTGTAAGCAAATATTTCTTTTTATTCAAAAGAGTTTGAACAAATCTTGGATACATTAGAAACTTTGTTTTACTGTCAACATTTGATGCCATACCCTCAAAAATAAATTTTGAAAAATTAAAAACTCTGTTTGTAGACAAGCAAATGAGAGCAATAGCAATATTGCTACTGAACTGCTCCCAAGCAGTCTTTTTAGGACTTAAACAACTTAAAAGAGTATGTATCAAAAATCTCCATTGAGGTGAGAAACATCCTTTTTGAAAAGTTAATTTATTTTCAGATGTATCATACCCCATTTTGGTAAGTTCTTCCCATATTTCAGTATTTAGCATAGTGTGGATACCATATGAGTCATTTAATTTAAGATGTCTCCTAATTATAGACTCGGTAACAACAAACTTAACACCATCTACTTTAGAATGAATTTCTATGTCTCCGTCATCACTTGTCAAGACAGATGAATTCTGCCAGAACTGTGTGATGTGCGAGACATAAAGAGTAGGAGAAACAGTTAGAGCATACCTTATGTAAGAGTGGTTGAGAAAATCCACAATCTCATAAAACTTTGGCCCATCTCCTTGCTCTGTTTTCTCTAAAAACGCAACCTGGTTGTGACGCTAAACAAATTCCAATCCAGCCATTCTTAGTGATGAAAAATGAAAGATTATAGCAATACAGTGATCGTGTAAACTGGAATTGAGGTTTTATGTAGTCGCTTGGGGTTTATAGGTACTGTTTAGGGTTTTGCGAAATATGCGTATGAGATAAATTATCTTTAGAAAGAGAATAAATAAATTTATGGTAAAAAGATAATTATCGTCTATAAAAATCCCTATAAGTATCTTAAGAATAACGGTTTTACCCCAACGGCTAGAAAATTAATTACTGACAGATTTTTACAACGGCTAGTTGAGCCGTCCTAACTTTGTACTAACCGTACCAACTGTTTGAAAAATTTTGTTGAGCCGTATGAACTTTTGAAATAAATTTTAAAATACCATGGCTCAAACATAGTTTTTAGCAAACTATCAGCTATTAACGGATTTAATATGTCTTTACCAATAGCCGTTTGCTTTGGACTAGCCAACTCTTCACACTTAGATATGGTGAGCTGATAACCATACAATTTTTGGTAAATTGTCAACCATCAACGGATTTGATTAGTCTTTACCAGAAACCGTTTGCTCTGGACTAGTTGGTTCTTATGTGGGTAAGACATGGTTAACCAATTACCATTTGTTGTGTGCAAAGATCACACACTCAGCTTCAAATCACCATAACAGTCCAAAATATATAGCATTAAATTCCTTGGTGTTCATCATCCAAAATCTGCAAGTGTTAGTCCAAAAACAAAGAAACAAGCCACAAAGAACTTGTCTCAAAATATAAAAGTATATGACTAATAATGCACAAAACAAGAAAAATTAATTTCCTTGTGGTACCTAAGCCAAAACAAACTTATGCTTTCCTCTAACATCAACATAATTCATTCTTTTCAAAACATTCTTAGCACCATTGGGTTTAATAGGTCTCCAAACCCAACATGCTGATGCATTCACTCCAGTACCCATATTTCCCTTAGCAGTGTTTTTATTCATACCAGTACCAACTACTCTGCTAGCAGTTGGAACTGCTGGCTTGATAGTTGTCACCTTTGGTTTCCAAACTTGGTTTTTCACCACTGCTTTGTGATGAAAGGGTCTATTAACAGTTTTTGGTGCTGGTTTGGAAAACATTTTTGCACCTTGAACTGTTGGCCTTGGGTGAATTGTTCTCATAGGTCTGACAGTCTGAACTGCTGGTCTAGCAGCTTGAACTGCTTTAGGTCCAGACCTTAAAAGAACTGATCTAGGTATTATTCTATCATTCCTAAGAAAAGATTGAGGTCTTGCTATGCTCAACCTATGATTTGTATATTGTAGGAAATAACCATTTTGATTGTGTAGTTGATTCGGGTGGTCTTGATTCATGGAAGATTAGATCCATGGTATGAGTTAGATGCAAGAACTAGAGAGAGAGAGAGTTGAAAGGGAAAACTTGTGTATTAGATTAATGTGTGTGTAAAGTGACAAGAGTTCCACCCTTCCCAAGTGTGGGAAGGGGTTTATATACTTCTACATATTTGTGCCCCTAGTGGGCTGTGGAGTGAGCTGACAGTGGGGAAAGCCCCGACCCACTCCACAAATATAGATACGACTAATCTAATAAAACTAATAATACTAATAATACTAAGCTTATATAAATAAGCCTACGAGCTATATAAATGCTAATTAGATGCTCGGGGTGACCGAGCCTTCATCTGAATATTTATATTCCTAACAATCTCCCCCTAAGGGAGGTCACCCCGGAAATAATAATTCGAATTCTAGCATTCTTTCTTCTGAACTTGTCTTTATAGCTCGTAGTCTTTGATTCTTCAAAGTCTTGTATCTTTGTGCTTTCAGCAGTGAACTTTTGATGGCCTTTCCTTTGTCTTGGATGATTATGTGTATTCTTCGAAAAATATCATCCAGCATGTGTCTTCAAGCCATCTTTCAGTAGTATGTCTCCACGTGATGTGTAAATCTTTGAGCCGACATGCTCACACTGTTTGGTGTCATGATCTTTAGCATCAGAGTTTGCAGAAGCCGTGTTAAAGGTCTTTTAGGTTGATCATGACATTGTTGAGTTACAATGATGATGTAGTGTGAACATGTGGTAGAGGATTGGCATCTTTTCTGCAACCAGCTACAACCGCATTCAGCTGCAACCTCAATCAGCTACAACCGCAAACAGCTGCAACAGCAATCAGCATCAACCGCCAGATGTTCCTGCATACGACAGTTAGTAATAAAACGTCCGGTACTTACAAGTTCGGACTTCGAGATTGTTAACAGCATAGTGTGAAAACTCTCTCTAATCCTTACCAAGACCGTTCCTAATCGAAAACCCACAGAGGGCTTTTTAAGATCGAACCGTAGCACATCAACGATTAGGTGAGTCGCTGGAGATCACTCCACGACTGTAGACCGTTAGAAACCGCCGTGACCACTAAGCGTAATCCATAAAGAATTACCGAAGTGACCTGCTTTCAGGGCTGCTTGATGTTGACCCTGGCAGGAATTTCCATTCAATCATTGAGAATTACATTTGTAAATTCCCTCATGAATGTTCTGGCAGATTGCTAAGATCTGCGTAGGACTCATAAGTTTACAACTGGTGTCCTTAATGTTGAACAACCAGTGTAGAAATAATTCGTGTCCCTATGAGATCTTCTTATGCATCTCGTGGCTCTAGACTCTATTGTGCGTTTTGATTTAGTGAGCGGAGGCTGGAGAGAACTGCCACCTATTCAATATCATCTAACTCGGAGTGAGAGAGACGATAGGAATGTATTGAACTCCGTGACAATTGAAACAAGAATCCTTTGAGGGACCTTGAGTGGCTAGGGAGGGTTGTGCAGCGTATCACTGGGTCCATGATACTTTGTCTTCAATGCCAGCAATCAACTAAGTGATTCTGACAGCATATGTATTGACCCGGTTTCTGCCTAAGTTGTAAGGAGGGCTATTTCTTTTCACCCTTTATCTTTACAATTCTTTTTCATTCTTCAACCCCTTCAGTGCTTACCGAGACTTCATAACTAGCACCTTGTTGGGTTTGTTCCAGTACTAGCTCCATCTCAGTCGGCACTTTTCCCTTATTCACTTTTCTCCTTTTTAATCATACCTAAGGACTTCTACACTAACTAGTGGATTGTCCCTGGGTAGATCCCTCCGGCTCTGGCGGGATCGTGGGAACTTGAGCCTAACCTAACCATCCTTATAACTCCTTGCTTTAATTAGAATGGTCGGTCTTTGGTATTCATCCACGATTGCCAAAACAAATCTTTGAAAAAATCTCTCCAAGTGTTCATGATTCTGAAACACATTTTTGCAAACACTTGAGAGTTTTATATTTTTCAAATGCTCCCCCTCAACATGTGCTCGGTTGATTGTTTTATAAATTTGCACATGTCAGGTGAAGCTCGCACTTTTTGAATTGATCAACTTTCAGTGAACATGACCGATTCGAGACACGCTTACATCACTGGTTAGACCAGCTTGAAATTATTACCCGTCCTGGTCAAGTCCATAGAAAGTTTCTCGAAACGGTACACTCTACTCAGACACATCCTTTTCGAGACACGCTTACATCACTAGTTAGACTAGCTTGAAATTATTACCCGGCCAGGATATGTCCTTTCGATTCATGACAGTATATGTTTCGTCAATTCATTGGTGAAGTCTGAGCCTTGCTCACATAAGATGCATGCCAAATCCTTTGCTCCCCCTCAATAAGTGCATTGGTATACAAAAGAGTTTAGCACTTACTGGAGAGCTTACTTTCACATCCAAAACATTTTGCTCCCCCTCAATATGTGCATTGATATACAAAATGGTTTAGCACATACTGGAGAGCTTACTTTTACTTCCAAATCATCACATTTTATCAGATTTCATATTTAAATCACATTCTCTCCCCCGATCAAAAATTTCAAACCTTTTGAGATTTGTGATCCCAATTGATTTAAATAAGTTAGAAAATGTGGGAGAAAATGTGTCCAATTTAATGTAGTCTGATGATGAAACATACTTTGCTCCCCCTTAATCTAAGAGAGAGATTCACTGCTTATTTTGCACAATTGATTATTATGACACAAATGATATTGACCTTTTTGTGCAGATGATGTAATCACCCGCTTTTCTGAGTTAGTAGTCAACATCAACTATCCATCCACCAACAAATCTTTCGCAAATGTCGTTGATCCCCACTTGGCGAGACCAAAATAGATGAATGGTGGTGGCGGTGATGACGGTGTTGTTGTTGTTGTTGCTGCCGATGTTGTTGTCGTGGTGAATTCCGAGCCAATCAATAGAATTTGAACGTCTGATTAAATGGTTAGAATGGGAACTGGCACATTCATTTTGGCTATGGAATCTGCATAAGAATATCAACACAGATATACATGCATACAGATACACTATTCCTTAATAGCTACCCTTCAGCAGCTTGCCACATTATAATACCAAGTTCATCTTATAATCAAACCCCAATCAGGAACTACGTCAAACCACTATCTAGCATGAAGAGCAAATAGCAATCATGAACATGGCAATTCACACAGATTTCAATATTTAATTCAGGATCTTAGGAACATGATTCTAACATAATAGCAATCTACCTAAGCGAGTCCTGAGAACATATGCACAATATCAACAACAATTAAGCAGCAGAGACAAACAACATTTGAAACTCATTCACTTAGTTCATACAAATGCCAGTGGAGTATTCAACAACATCAAACACAACTGGTTTTCTGACTTCTTTTAGGTTTTGAGTCTTAGAGCATTTTGGGGATTATACGAGGATTCCAAAGTAACACAAATGAACCTTCTAGATACATAAAGCTAGGGAACTATAAGCAAATTGCACATAATGTCCTAAACTTTCTAGCAACTAACACACTTGGTCATTTGATATATTTAAGCAAGATCCTCTTCAACTAATTCCCCATTAACTACAAAACCATTTCTAACAAGTATGATTTAACCAATAAATCCGTTTGATGATATAAAATTTGAATTCACTCTCCCCCTCAATCAATGACCCGTATTCTAGTTGAACCTCAACTAAAATCACGCTTAACCCCACAACTCATCAAACAAGAACTGTCATGAGGTTTTGTAGTCGTTGATTGAGTGACATATTTTATGCATAATCCAAGTATAAACAAATTTCATACAACACATATTCACCAAGTGTCTCACAAATAATTTTCAGAAGAATCATAGAATGAAAACTATTCGTTATACTAAGAAGATTTCTCTTCTTTTACAAGAAATGATGCACTGAAACGTACATCAAATCAGGAAACATGGATATGAAGTAATCCATGCCCAGGTGAACATCACCCAGTTGGAGGAACAGCCGTCTTTTTGGCGACGTGCTTTCCCCAATATGAAGCGCGGGTTGCTATCTAAAGTAATAGCAAGCCATTTAGACATGTTTTAACCATCCATTTTAACTTCTGCTCGAGCTTCATTTAAAGACCCGTGCCATTATTGAATGACATTTCTAAGTCCGTAAATGTTATCGATAAACAGAAGACATGCCTAGGTGGAACTATTTTTGGTATTTTCTATTTTTCAATTTTTATGGTTTTTCAGGTTTTACGTTTCTCTATTTACAAATTGCAGGATTTCTATATATCTATTTACAAGATGGTATAAAATATGAATAAGTATATATGTACAAGGATACGAACCAGAAACCATTACTCCTCAGCATTCTGAATCTTCACCGCATTCATCACTTGACTTGCTGAAGAGCAATGTGAGCACTTTCAATCAGGGAATGATTCTGGCTTTTCACTCTCCCCTAATTAGTGCTCTCCCCCAATCTGACAACCTCTGACGATCACCCATAATATGAAGAAGACTTTGGATGAACGCCCGAAATATGAAGAAGTCTTTTGATAACCAAATGCATGCCGTCTTTAATCTTCTAACACTCCCGTCCTAGAGTGACTCCGTCAAAAACCTTAGGCAACTTTTCGGTAGTTTAAGTTGAGCCTCAACTGAAGTCTAGCTTAACCTCACAACTCATCAAACAAGAACTGTCATGAGATTAGGTTAACATCAAGTTGGACTTAACCTTAAACTACGGAACAACTTGAACCTAACTTAACTCCACAACTCATCAAACAAGAACTGTCATGGGATTAAGTTAAATATCAAGTTGTAAGAAAAGAGCTCAACATTCTTGAATGTAGAGAAGACTGAAGACTCGACCTTCTTCAAGATTGCCCAATGTGGAGGAATAGGTTACCAATCATCTTCATCTCACCAAATGCCTTCCAGTAATCTTACATATAACCCATCAGCCCGCAGCATACACATGAGATGATAACACCCAACAGAGAATGTAGAGTAGACTGACGACTCGACCTTCTTCAGTCTTAAGTATAACACCAAAGTAACAAGTTGAACCACTGATCATATATAGTATGTATCCATCCTTGGATATTGAGCCCTGATCACGTGAACCTGTTGTGCGTCCTTGATGTACACATTCTCTCTCCCCTGATGGTTACGATTAATCAGCCCATGACGTAACAGTGAAACGTAAATACCAAGGTAATAAGTTGAACCACTGATCATCTCTGCGGTTCTCAACACCGGAATATATGATTAAGCCCGATCACGTGAACCTGCTGTGTGTCCTTGGTGTACACATTTCTCTCCCCCATGATGGTTACGATTAATCGGAATCATCATCATGATGTGTACATGTAGCCTAATGAAGTGTACATGAAGCATTGACTAGAAACCCATTGTTGCTGATTGTACCAACCCGTGAGACTTTGTCGATTAGCATTCCATGACCATGTTCTTCAACACCTTGAAAGACGAAGGATGAAGTAGTGTTGGAGAACCATGGTTTGCACGACTCCTGAACTGACGTATTCAGGATTCGTATGACCATTTCTCAATCATCAATCAACATGTAGAATCATATTCACCCTTTCTCCCCCCTCAAAAATTGCATATGCCTGCCAACTGCAATTTTTGATGATTGAACTAGTGAATATGAATACCATCAACAGTAAGTAGTTCCACTTGACGGTTCTTGACGACTGACATGTTGTTTATTCACCCTTTCCCCCCCCTCAAAAATTGCATATGCCTGTCAACTGCAATTTTTGGTTGAATACGTGAATAAAAATATACTCCAATATGCGCCGATCCACTTGAAGACTGAATAAGCACGGAAAGAGCATGAATCTTGTTGATGAGAATGGCCATAAATAAGAAGATTCCTCTTCTTTTGAAGATAAAATGCACTCAAGCGTACACTTTTCTTTTCTTTGAAGAACGAGGCCTGAACTGAGGTATTCAGACGTCATTATGATGAAGAGCGAGGCCTGCACTGATGTGTACAGACGTCATTAGATGAAGAACGAGGCCTGCACTGACGTGTACAGACGTCATTAGATGAAGAACGAGGCCTGCACTGACGTGTACAGACGTCATTATGTTGAAGAGCGAGGCCTGCACTGACTTGTACAGACGTCATTATCTCTCTCTTTACTACTTCTCTCATCTAACTCGTTAACAACCCCATTATCATTTAGTCGGCTTGATGTAGTGACCACTGATGGAGAAAACCCAATATGATGAACTTGATACTGAAGTAATATAACCCGAACTTGTGACTTAAACTTGTACTAATGCGTGACAAAGAGCGGTGTAGAGACTTCGTGCAACATCAAATCCCTAAGTACTCTATACTCTTCAACCAACCAACCATCAAGTATAAGACGTACATCACCTCTTGGATATCCACAACTTCGTGTGACACTGAGCACTACAACGTGACTCCTTAAAGTGATAGTTATTTTGTAATAGTGAGAAAGACAAAATAACTAGATATCCAAGTCCTCGTCATTGTATTGAAAGCTCGAACAAGGATCTTGAAGAATCTTCATCCAACCTCCCCGATATCTTCAGATACTAAGTACACGCACCCATGAAATTTTACTTCAGCCTCAAATAAATAATAATGAATTAACGCCGTAGTCACGTCTTGTGGTTAATGCCCAAATCTAGCCCTTCATGATGCTTTAACTGAACTTTGATAATGGTTTTAACCCGATCATGGTTAAGAGCGCATAGTCCATCATCACGGGATTTTACAAATCTATGATTTAAACCGAGAAATAAGTTCTTTCTCGGGATTTTACAAAATCAAGAAGAAACCGTGAGGCAGTAACAGATTGAATGTGGCATGACTGATTTTGATTTTGGTGAACATCAGTTTGGGTAAAGAATATCTTGTGAGGATTACAGATCACATCACAACTTTTAAAACCTTTGGCCAACTAACCAACCTTGAACATAGATTAGTGACCACTCGATGAAGAGAACCCGATATACCAATACTGAAAACTGAAGTAGAAGACCCCAAATTTGTTACTTAAGCTTGCACTAATGTTGGAAGAACGGTGTAGAGAATTAATGCTCCAAGCAAATCTCTAAGAGCTCCATACCCAACCAAAGTATGAGACATTAACACCTCTTGCGATTATCGACATCGTCATTGACGTGTGACACTGAGTACTCCCATGACTCTTAAGTGATAGTTACCCCGACTGCTGGTAACTAGATAACCCAAGTCTTCAACTTAAAATTTTAACGAGCAAGTTATCAATGAAGGTCATGCATCCAACCAACCCCGACTTCAAGATAAAATAAGTAGACGCCTTCGTGAAATTCAACTTCAATCACAAATAAAGAATACCTGATTAACTTCGTGATCATCTTGTGCTGTTGACTAGCCAAAAAGAGAAGAAACATGCACAAATTCTTAGAAGTGCCCATGACTCATAGTCAGTCCTATCAAACAAAGCTTTCTGACCCAGCTACTTGGATGTGGAATAGTTGTCGTACTGTGTACAGGATTTTACAGTTCTTGAGATTTATCTGAGAAATAAATTCAAGAACTAACTGCACAACAGTAAGTATCAAACTGCTGTAGACTGAACCACTGAATCCTGAATCGCTACGATCTGACCCGCTGTAACCGAAACTGCTAAGATTCAAACCGCTGGAGACTGAACCGATACGATCTGACCCGCTGTAACCGGAACCGCTAAAATTCACATCGCTGGAGACGGAACTTCTAGGAAACTTGCGATAATTCTCCCCGTAAAAAAGGACATGAAATGACCTTTTTGCCAAAGCTGAGAGTCCGTGATGTTTGTGAATTTCTCAGGCACAAAACATGGAAAGAGACAAATGAAACTACTGCAACGAAGATGGTGATTAAGACTCTCTTGTAGTAACCCCTTGATTTCCTCATCATCAATGGTTTAGAAGATTAACAATTCATTGAAGCTCGTAATATGCCACAACCGCTTGATGAAATGCATATGACTTTAAAGTGAGTAAAAGGTTAAAACATGTCTCCAAACAAATCACCTCTTGTCTTTAAGCCTGACTACCTCTTGAGAAGATCTTGAACAACAATCCCATTAGAAGCTTGAGAAACAACAATCACTTGATGAAGCTTGATAAAGAACAAGTCCGCGACTTAAACTTGCACTAAATTATGATTTAGAACCTATATTGAGTACAACAACGTAACTCCTTTAAATATAGGTAGTGATATATACCCAACCTTCCATCCTTTATTGTATATATCCACTTCTTGAACATCCAGGTCTAATCACCTTAAATACGCTCGAGCAAGGGTCATCAAACATCGTGCATCCATCCACCCCGAGATGTTTGTGACACTAAGTACACCAACCCGTGAATTAACAAACCAACCAAGTTACCATAATTACCCAATTCCTGCTGATCTTGAAGCACAAACTTATCCCGAAAAAAAATAGTCAAACCCCGTAAGTTTTATTTTGTCTAGATCCAAGTCCCGCCTACTTGTCCAAAATTAATTTCACGGGATTTTACAGCTCTTGAGATTTAAACCGAAAAATTGAATCTTTCGCGGGATTTTCTAAAATCTACAAGAGAAACCGTGAAATCAACAAGAACAACCAAGAGTGAAGTGCAATACTGATCTTCGAACTTCAAGTCAAAGAAGTCAAATCTCAACTTGATCAAATCGCAGCAAGTCAAGCCACAGTTTGTTAAATTGCAACAAGTCTAGTCGCTATTAACCAAGTCGCAATAAGTCAAATCGCAAGTGTCAACTCGCAACGACAAATTACAACTGGTCAAATTGCAGTCAGTCAAATCGCAATAAATCAAATAGCATTTTGTCAATTTGCAATTAATCAACTCGCACTTTGTCAACTATAACTTAAATCGCAAAGATCAAATTGCAGGTTTGCTCAAGTGGTAGGCTCTAATTGGACTACGCTGGAAAATCCGCAACTCTGTAATCGCGTTGACGTTCATAAACCCAAAAAATGGTCGTGACGTATGTATCCACGTGAAATGATGTAGATCCAAACATACTACTCAATGATACAAGAACTTATCAAAAGAAGTAGTGAATCCCAAAAGAAATACCACACTTTCGTCTAAATAAGAATAAGAATACCCTATCAACTAATTAGTGGCCCCAATTCAAACATCAGTCCAAAAGTTATCATGACCTGCCCATACAACTTCGTCCAATGAATAGTAGAACCCGATATATTTTCTAACTATCCGATCATAAGCCCATGCACTATTATCCGATCATAGCTTGTAAATCCATTTGGCTCACCCAGCCCAAAATCAATATTCCAACCCAAGTCCACAATGTAGAACCCGATCCAATACTCATTTTACCCTAATAATTCGGGTATTTAACTTACACTCCTTAAACATCTCATAACCCTAATCCCATTCTAATGATCCGCCCCCCTCCTCCATACTTCACACAGCCACACCACACAACCCTAATCCCACCTTTCATCATAACCTTATACCAAATCCTTAACACATCAAACGCGGACAGTTAACACAAATAATTCATTCACCTACTTTGGATAAACGAATCACACCCGTCATAAAAATCCCTTCAAATCGAACCACTCAAATACGAACTCAACCGAGCAGGATATTATCATTTGCTTTGCAATCCGAATCAAGAACATATCATGGCTTCAAGTTCCTAGAGGGGTCTCGGGTAGGTGTATGTTTTGCTTTGAGTTTTGTATCTCATTTCCTTTTAATCTTTTGTCAAATAACGAATTAAAGAAAGATAATATAACAGATTTGTTAAAGTTATCTTCTTCATTTATTCGGATATTCAATGGAGTAAAACTCCAAACAAATGTCGATTGATGATGGTTAATTTTTTTTCGTGTGTTTGATCTTTGCAAAGATTGCTGTGTATTTGTCTTACACGAAAAGGAAACTGAGATTGGCATATTATATTAACGTTTTTGATCAATGAAGATGAGGGTTCAATAGAGTTCTTTGTTATATTAGATAACTAATTGACCCGTTTCTGAGATCCTTTTAATTTAATTCGTACGAGTCTTGTTTAGATGAAGTGGAGATGGGAGTGTAGTTTGTGGTAGCCATGGGATTTAGGATAGTGTTAGATTTGTTGTTTATCTTGTTTGTGTCGAGTCAGTTGAATATTCTTGGACTGATGCTAGTTGTGGATTGAGTCTCGTTGATGATAGATGTGCTCCAAAAGATTGAATCTGGTTGTTGGTTGTGGTCTAGTTGGTTTGGAGTCGTGGTGTCATTTCTGCTTTATCTTCTTCTTTATCTATGATTCGGTTTGATAACTCGTTGACCACATTTGACCTGAGTTTACACCTTTTATACACAAACCGAGTTCGTGACAAACCGAGTTCATGACTATGCAGACAAACCGAGTTCATGACTTTACAGACAAACCGAGTTCATGACTGTATGGACAAACCGAGTTCGTGAGTAAATGGACAAACCGAGTTCATGACTGTATGGACAAACCGAGTTCGTGATTATGCAGACAAACCGAGTACACTTTATATACACAAACCGAGTTCGTGAGCTTATAGACAAACCGCGTCTTTGACCAGTCAAAGCTGTCACTATCACCCATTTTGTCCCCATTATCCATTTGTGGAAAACAGCCAAACACCATCCAATAGACCACAAACCGCATTCAAGAACATCACAAATTTGACACAAGCAGCTGCTATGAACATAAAGCCACAAACCCACAAAAATGCCACTATGAACAACTCTTCACCCAACATGACAGTCACACAAAGAAAGTAAGATGACTCGAGCAGATAACAAACAAAGAAGCCAAAGTACTAATCGAAATTCTTGACCAAATATTGGGCTTAGCAAAAATTGTGCACCAGCCAAAAGTTAATATGTTCGAACAGCCAAAGCAAAGAAAATAGGCCCAAAACAACGCTCATGAAGAGCAAAACTTTGACTTTTTGTTCGAACAAATAAACGTATAGGACTAAAGACCACCTTTTTGACATTCATGAAACTATGTACAATTTTCTTGAGATGTGTTCGAACCAACCATACAAGACAAACATAAGGAAAGCAAAAGCAAATCTACTTTAATGAATTCGAACCAAAAAATGAGTAAAGCAGTATGAGTAAAACAGTTTGTCCAACATGATTCGAACCAACCAAAAAAATGAAACCGAACACACAATGAAACCGAACACACAATCAAACCGAACCTAACCATGGCTCTTGATACCAATTGTAGGAAATAACCATCTTGATTGTGTGGATGATTCGGGTGGTCTTGATTCATGGAAGATTAGATCCATGGTATGAGTTAGATGCAAGAACTAGAGAGAGAGAGTTGAAAGGGAAAACTTGTGTATTATATTAATGTGTGTGTAAAGTGACAAGAGTTCCACCCTTCCCAAGTGTGGGAAGGGGTTTATATACTTCTACATATTTGTGCCCCTAGTGGGCTGTGGAGTGAGCTGACAGTGGGGAAAGCCCCGACCCACTCCACAAATATAGATACGACTAATCTAATAAAACTAGTAATACTAATAATACTAAGCTTATATAAATAAGCCTACGAGCTATATAAATGCTAATTAGATGCTCGGGGTGACCGAGCCTTCATCTGAATATTTATATTCCTAACATATACCCAGATACCCATTTATCACAATAATCTGCAAGATGGTCAAAGCTACCACAAGAGTAACAAGCTTTCCTATAGCAGACAAAATCCTCCCCTAATTGGTGAGATTTGAGGTCATTCCAATTCCTTTGGTTACCTCTTGGCTTGTTTGTGGTTCTATACATTTCTGCATACCTAACTGTTGGTCTAAAAGGTTTGGCATTTGATCTAGGCCTAACAGTCTCAGGTTTAACCATCTTTGGAACTTTTGGTTCCTCCACTTTAGCACTAACAGGCTTAACCACAGCCTGATCATCCTCATCATCAGAAGTTCATTCCTCAATGGTTGGAGCATCTGAGTCCTTAGCTGAGGACCTATCAGAAGACACCTTGTCCTCAGATAGTGATTTATCACTTGCACTTTCATACACAGCTTTATCAACTACATCCTTCTTGGGTTGAGGACCATAGTTAAGCACAGGTAATTGAAATTCAGGGAGTCCTGTGTGTTCTAAGTCTATGCCTGGGGGTGTTGAAATTCCTCTATAGGGAGGTGGAACTGACTTATAACCTAGGCATGACTTAGCTTTATTAAGGATCTGACACTCAATTATCTTTTGAACACCTTTTGATGTGTATTCTAGTGTGTCTACACTCATCTGAATGTTCTCCTTTGCTTTCTTAACCTGTTCTAGCTCATGTTTTAACACAATAATCTCATTCTCTCTAAAAATTAAGTCTCTCTTAACAATAATCATATCATCAGAAAACTTAGACTCATTACTTTTATAATGAACAATTTGTTCTTCTAACACAGCTAAAGCTCTCTTATGATTTGCTAAGCTAAAAGCAGTTTCAACTAACTCTTTTCTCTGATTCTCATATCTTGTCTTAAGTGTTTCTAGATCTTTTAAAGCTTCACAAGATTTAGAACATTTTGAAACTTGTACCTCAGAATCTGAGAATACCATGAGAGCAACTTCTGTAGATGCTTCTGCTTCCTCCTCTGCAATGTAGCTCCAGTCAAATCCTAAGCCATCAATGGCAACCATGGCTTTCGAGCTTGAATCAGTAACCTCCACAACCCTTGACTTGTTTCCATATGCTTTGCTCTTTCCATCTTGTTGGCTTGGCAATCTGCACTCCCTTGAATAATGACCTTTCTTGTGGCAGTTGAAACACTCAATCTTGGACTTGTCATACCCTGCAACATCATTACTGTTTATGACAATCTTCTTGCCAGTCTTCTTCAAGAATCTCCTAGCTCTCAAACTGAGAAGAGAGAGCTGCCACTTAATATCCATCTCTTCAATATCATCTTCATCAATCTCTTGAAGATCTGAATGAGTCAACATACTTCCATTGTGCTGAGTAGTCAAGAAAGCACAATAAGTATCATCATTCAAAAGTCCACTAGTACTGCTTGAGGTGCTAGCAGTACCAAGGTTTGCACTAGCAGTACCAACTGCTCCAGCAACTTGCACTTCTTCATCTGGACTTGAGGAACTGGGAGTTTGAGCTTGAGCTTGATCCAGCAGACTTCTTAATATCATGTTCAACTATCTTGAAGTTGCTATAGAGATCCATTAAGCTCATGGAATCTATATCAGGCTTGTTTTTCCATACAACCACATGCATAGCCCATTCAGCTGGTAGACTCCTCAGAAATTTGGAGTTGAGATCTTCCTGAGGCATCTCAATTCCTAGAACAGCCAATTGACTCACCAGCTTTTGAAGCCTATTGAACATATGATCCAACGACTCATTGCTTGTTGCTGTAAAGTTCTCAAACTGATGCTTGAGAAGGGTCTTCTGGGTTTTCTTGGTGGCTTCATTCCCACCATATCTTGCAACAATAGCTTCAAAAAGGGTTTTAGCACACTTAAACTTGCTAAAATTCAACAACTGGTCATTGGGAATAGTCATCAGAAGCAAACTTCTAGCCTTAACATCATTCTTATGCCTTGCCTTCTCTTCATTAGTGGTTGGCTTTGTCTGCACTGTTGTCTGATGCGTGCGATGTGTCGTTGCGGTTTAGCAATATTAATGCCTACTCAAGTTTTAAATTTATATTTAGCCGACTTATCAATAACACACACACTTAACGAGCAGTGTACCCGGTCAGTATGAATATAATGGTAAGTAGAGTGTCGATCACTAAGAGTGGAACGTATTATCTCGTTATTCTAATCAGTATTTTAATAATCTAAGTTAGCTATACAACCTAATCTAACGCAAGGGGGTTCAGCCTGAGAGACTGGCACGATTTGGTTGCAATTAAATAATAAACTAAACCAATAGGCACGAATCAGCGAATAGCACACACGTACACAGATAAATACTTGAGACAATAAGAAGATCTGTCCTGATGATTAAGTAGATTGTCACTTGTTTTATTGATAGTTTTATATGAAGTGTATGTAGTTAACCCTTTCTCGTTGGCCCTATTCTTATCGGTGAGTAAACCCTTAATGATTACTTATGTCTAAAAGTTATTCCTAAGTGATCAATTTAGTAACAACCGTGGGAGCCACATTCTCTTCCGTAGTCAAATGCGCAGGCCACTAATAAACACAGATGTTATTAATGCACTAATAAGTAGTAACCAAAGACATCAACATATAAACTTTAATTGATGGGAAAGCAGTTTTAAGGGAGTGCAATCTTTCCGTTGTCACATTACACAAGCCATCAATCCTGATGAATTAAAGTTTACTAACACAATAAAACAAAACTACTTAATGAATTAAACACATGCAGCACCTTCTTACAGCTCTTGTATCTTCGTTCGGGTGTGTCTTGTGCTGCCTATTCGTCTGAATTCGGCCTTAGGTTTCTCTGGTCTTCGTACCTCGTATATAATATGTGCTCTACGAAATTCGTCTGGTCTTGGGGTATTTATAGTTTCTGTCTGAGGGTAAGATGCGGCGCATTGACTTAACTTCGCGTGGGGTCCAAGATTAATATATTCAGGAATATTCGTACACCGCCAGAAGATGCGGCGTATCTTCATTCTTGGATGCGGCGCATGTCCTCTTGTATCTTGGATCGTATCTGGTGAAATCTTGATAGTGATGCGCCGTATGTAATAAGTGAGATGCGGCGCATCTGGAGCAGATTTGTCTTGATCTTGTACATTTCAGTAGACTCTTAACTTCTTGCTTGTTTTGCTCCATAATTAGTCCAAAATCGCTAAGTTTCACCAAATGCTTGTTTTTACCTGAGAATTACAAAAGTAAACGATTAAGTATCAATCCTCATACATAATATAATAAAACAAGTCAAATTATTAGGATAAATGATGGTTATAAAATGTACTTATTTGAGTTCATCAAATATCCCCCCACTTGAACTTTACTTGTCCCCAAGTAAACCTTAGAATTAATCTTATGAAAATGTATCCTAAAAGATATTAGGATTTATTTTTATATTTAAGCACGTATTCATTTTTTGTCATAATCACACAACCAAACACTTACCGAATTAGAAGTAAAATAAAATAATTTGATAAAAGCAAATCTAATCGTTTAACTGTCCAGTCACGACGAATATTCTATCATAAGCTTGGCAAGTATACACATCTCCCCCACTAAAGCCAAGGAATAAGAAGTCTAAAGCGGTAAAAAGGGTTTTGAGGTTTAAGGGTTAATTATTCTCCTTAATCTCTATCGATCTCAAATTCCAGAAAAGGCGACAAAATCACAAATACATGATCGAATCTGTTAGACCCGTTTCCCGGGTATTGGGACCCCACCCTAGATGAAAATAGATTATGGCTTTATGTGATTGGCTAGTCAACATATGTTGTGTTTTAGTCAAACCCGATAGCCAATTAATAGTCAAAGTATGACTATGTAGTCATATAAAAGTGTTGAGTAACTTTAAGGGCTTAAGTTGCCAAGTGTTAAACATGTATTATAAGTTAGTGTGGCCAAAATAGAAGAAAAGAGACTTGAGGGACCATCCTTGCCTTTGCCCCAAACTTGTACCTAACTAGTTATATCTAGTTTTATCTAGATAATTCTCTCATTTTTGAGAGAGAGTGAGAAGGCCGGATATTTTAGAGAGATGAAAAGAGAGGGAAAGTAGGTAGATGATGATCCATGAAGAAGATGATGAGGATCAAGTGTTATAGCCTTCCCTTAGTAATAATCATCACAAGTAAGTGATCTTTTGTCTTGTTTAATGAAGTTATAGTTCATGAGTAAAGTGGGTAATCATCATATGATAAAGATATGATCATATGATGATATGGGTTAGAAGATGATTATGTTTTGATGGGTTTGATAACCCTTGTTTATGTATTTGAGTATTATGTGATTAGGTTTTGATTATATGATGATGATGATGATCGATGATGATGATGATGATGATGGAAGCTTGTGTTGATGATGATGTTCTTGTTGTTATGTAGCTTGGTTTGAGGTAAGTAAAATGATGATAGCATATGTTATATGGATTTCTAGCATTATGTGTTATGTATGTTTATGTTGAGAAAGAATGAGCTTGGCTTATGTTTGTGTGATGCCATGTTTATGGCTTATGTGATGAGATGATGCTATGGAATGTGTTGATGTTATGTGCTAGATGAGACTTGAGTATGTGAGCCTTGATGTAAGTGTTTTATGTATATGATGCATCATGTGGATTGAAGTATATTGTATGTTATGATCGTTTTACTTACTAAGCGTTATCGCTTACGGTTTAGTTGTATAACCTTTTTGTAGGTTGGCATGTTTATATGGGAGGCTTGGATAGGTGGATTAAGGATTTGGATATGCAAGAGTTAAGGTAGTATGTGATTAGGAGCTTAGGTAGAATACCGAGCTCGTGTGCAAGTTTGTACCCCCGTTGGTCTTTTCATGTTTTATAAAGTTAAGTCAAGTATCAAAGTGTATGGTAATGAAGTCCTAATGATTTGATAGCCATTTGGTGGCTCAAAGTGTAGTTTATGTGGTTATGGTTAATGTTTAAAGGGGCGTTTGGCTAGCATGTAAAAGTACCCATTTTGGGTGGTGAACGGGTCGAGTGTGTAATGGAACATGTTTTATATGTTAAAGTAACGATTTTGGTTAAGTTTGAAGTGTTGCGGAAGTCCCATGTGGCATATGTCATGAAATGGGTCAAAATGGGTTTTTAGTGATGAAATTGCAGTTTTTGTTCTTGATGGCCTTCTTGACAGCGTCCCCTTTTAATCCTCCAAAAACCTTTCTGGCGCGTCAAGGTTTGACGGCGTCACGATGTTCTTGACGGCGTCACGGGCACTATTCCAGATTTTGGTAAACTTCGAAAAATCATATCTTTTAATCCGTAAGTCGAAATGGGTCGTATGACCTATCGTTTTGAAGCTATTTGAGTCTACTTTCATTTAAAAATAGTCTCAAGGTCTAAAAGTTTATAGATTTTTGTCAGTGGTTAAAAGAGTGATCAGATGTCAGTTTTAGTTCAAGTTTTTCCGCGTAAAAGTCAAAGTTTTAGTCTAAGCGGGCACGGGGTGTTACAAATTGGTATCAGAGCTTCGGTTTAAGTGAATTAGGTTTCCTTTAGGATTGCCTAGTCTTAAACCACTCGTAGAAGCTTGAACTTAAAGTATTAGTTGCGCGGAAATTAGTTGCTAAGTGTTAGGCGGATTATGATTTATTCTAGTTGAGCTTGTTGAGGATAGGTGATGTATGTGTGTTATAGTGTTATTGTGTATGAGATTCAAGTCCTTGGGGACTTGAGATGCTTAGATGATTAGTCGGCCGAGTACCTTGGTTGGTGCCGGTGTTGGTATTGTGATTGTGTGAAGTAAGTCCATAGAGGACTTGGAATGTTTATGTGATTAGATAGCCGTGCACCTTGGTTGGTGTCGAGGATTGTATTGTGATAGGTGAATGTATGATAGAATTAGAGTTATGAATGTGAGTAGCGATGCTAAATGGTATTAGAGATGGGTTAGTAAATGGACTAAGATATGATGCCTTAGTTATGAGTTCGGCTATTGCTTGCGGCTAGTTAGATGATGATGCTTAGACATTGCTTGGTTATGCAATGTGATATATGATGCCATAAACTATGTGATTTGATTTTATGTTATGAATGTTTTAACACTTTTCGGACAAGTGTTAAGCGTTATGATATGATTGCATTATATGATGTTAAGTGTTGTTGTTTATATGATGATAAGTCTATGGTAAGTTTATTGTATGTTTAAGTTTTATGTGATGTGCTTGAGAGCACGTTTGTATTGAGGTATATGAGTTGAGATAGATGCCTTAGAATGCGTATTATGTGTTGACCTAGTTGTGGTCGATAAAGCTAAAAAGAAAACATTGATATGTGAAAAGAGTTAAGAAGCATGCTAATAAATTGAAAAAGCTTAATTGCTTAAAAAAAAAAAAAAAAAAAAAAAAAAAAAAAAAAAAAAAGATTTAGATAAGTAAGAAGTGAGTAGCGAAGTATGTTTATAGCTTGATGTTGTGAGAAGCGTGAGTTCTTATATGCTAAACTAAATGAGAAAGTTAAAGTGTAAAGTTAAGAAGTGATGAGAACATGTTGCATATAAAACATGATAAATTGAAAAGTGCTAGTGATATATGGTTAAGTGTGATGAGTCAAATGTAAAGAATAAAATATAGATTGCGCTAGAAGTCATAGGTGAATTGAAGTGCGCTAGAAGGAGTTGTAAAACATGAATGCGATCATGTTAATATAATTGAATATGTAGATGAAATTAAAGAAAGTGACACAGAATAAACCTATGTAAGGTTTGTATGCATACAAGTTGAATAAACTAAATAAAGTGACAGTATGAAGTGAGAATATGGTCAACAAGGGTTGACGGGTAATAGTAAGAGTGTGTTGTAAGAACACGTAGAGATGTGTAAGTTGTAATGAGTAAGCATTACACATAAATTTTCTAAAAATAAAAAAAATGGCACATAGCGAGTGTATGAGTCAACTTGGGATTGACGGGTGAAAGATAAGTGGCATTGTGAAAATACGATGATAATAAATGTGCAACTGTTATATAGAAACTTGTCTAGATGATAGTAAGTGTGATAGTGAATGTTGAGATTGCTTAAGGCAATGAAAAATTGAATAAATGACAGTGTGTGCCTAATTATAAAAGTGCATGAAAGATAAAATGAGTAAACATGATGAGAAAAGATGTTAAAGTAAACATAGCTTGGATCCAATGCTCTAATTATGGTATCCTTCGGGATAATGTTAAGATGCCTTTATGGCATAATGTTAAGATGCCTTTATGGCATAATGTTAAGATGCGCATAATGTTAAGATGCCTTTATGGCATAAGGTTAAGTTGCCTTTATGGCATGATGTTAAGATGCCTTTATGGCATAAGGTTAAGTTGCCTTTATGGCATGATGTTAAGATGCCTTCGCGGCATGGATGTTAGCTTGCCTTTATGGCATGGATGAAAGTTAGTGAGATTGGATCCAAGGCTAGTAAAGATGGAAAGTAAAGTATGTACGAATGTTAGGTCGGAAGCGTATAAGTAGGATGGTTTATGGTTTCTTGATTTAAATGGATTGGGACGCCTTTTCATTTGAATGAGGAAATTGTAAATCACCGAACCATGAAATTGTAATTCTTGATTTACATAGATCGGGACGCCTTTTTATGTAAATGAAGAGTTACAAAGGAGTGGGCTTATGTGTGACCGATATGACATGAGTACGGACAGTAATAAGAGATAGCGAAAACTAAAACCGGTTAGACGTCATAGGAAAAGATAAATACGAATAAAACTTATAGTGGCGTTAAGGTAATGTGTGAAACCTTAAAATAGACGTCTAAAATGAATTGTGCATTAAGTTAATAAGTTAAATTGTGAGTATTTCCATAAATATGATAAGAAAGTATGCTTAAGTGTTGTGTGTGTTAGATTTTTGAAGGTGCCGTTTGTATGGTACCTTGTGTATTTTGAGATAAGTTGCCGGTTTTTAGTATAGATGCGTATTTGATATTATGTGGAATGTGAGATTTGCCGGATTTATGATGTTATGTTATGAGTAGTGCATTGTTGAATGCCATGTTATAGTGTTGAAGTTTGACTCATATAGAGTCAAAGTAGTAGATATTTCCGGATGACAAGTCGTCATTGCTGGAAATTTTAGAAAAGTTTATGATGAGAAGCGTGTTTTGATAGGTTATGAGTTATGATTATGTATAGTAAGCGTTGAATTTGCATGATCATTTAGATCGTTGAAATGATTTGGCTTAGAAGGCATGAGAGCAAGGACATGTATATGTCGTGAATTTAGTTTTAGATAGTTTTAGACGAAAGATTTCGGGGACGAAATCTAAATAAGGGAGGTAGAATTGTTAGACCCGTTTCCCGGGTATTGGGACCCCACCCTAGATGAAAATAGATTATGGCTTTATGTGATTGGCTAGTCAACATATGTTGTGTTTTAGTCAAACCCGATAACCAATTAATAGTCAAAGTATGACTATGTAGTCATATAAAAGTGTTGAGTAACTTTAAGGGCTTAAGTTGCCAAGTGTTAAACATGTATTATAAGTTAGTGTGGCCAAAATAGAAGAAAAGAGACTTGAGGGACCATCCTTGCCTTTGCCCCAAACTTGTACCTAACTAGTTATATCTAGTTTTATCTAGATAATTCTCTCATTTTTGAGAGAGAGTGAGAAGGCCGGATATTTTAGAGAGAAGAAAAGAGAGGGAAAGTAGGTAGGTGATGATCCATGAAGAAGATGATGAGGATCAAGTGTTATAGCCTTCCCTTAGTAATAATCATCACAAGTAAGTGATCTTTTGTCTTGTTTAATGAAGTTATAGTTCATGAGTAAAGTGGGTAATCATCATATGATAAAGATATGATCATATGATGATATGGGTTAGAAGATGATTATGTTTTGATGGGTTTGATAACCCTTGTTTATGTATTTGAGTATTATGTGATTAGGTTTTGATTATATGATGATGATGATGATCGATGATGATGATGATGGAAGCTTGTGTTGATGATGATGTTCTTGTTGTTATGTAGCTTGGTTTGAGGTAAGTAAAATGATGATAGCATATGTTATCTGGATTTCTAGCATTATGTGTTATGTATGTTTATGTTGAGAAAGAATGAGCTTGGCTTATGTTTGTGTGATGCCATGTTTATGGCTTATGTGATGAGATGATGCTATGGAATGTGTTGATGTTATGTGCTAGATGAGACTTTAGTATGTGAGCCTTGATGTAAGTGTTTTATGTATATGATGCATCATGTGGATTGAAGTATATTGTATGTTATGATCGTTTTACTTACTAAGCGTTATCGCTTACGGTTTAGTTGTATAACCTTTTTGTAGGTTGGCATGTTTATATGGGAGGCTTGGATAGGTGGATTAAGGATTTGGATATGCAAGAGTTAAGGTAGTATGTGATTAGGAGCTTAGGTAGAATACCGAGCTCGTGTGTAAGTTTGTACCCCCATTGGTCTTTTCATGTTTTATAAAGTTAAGTCAAGTATCAAAGTGTATGGTAATGAAGTCCTAATGATTTGATAGCCATTTGGTGGCTCAAAGTGTAGTTTATGTGGTTATGGTTAATGTTTAAAGGGGCGTTTGGATAGCATGTAAAAGTACCCATTTTGGGTGGTGAACGGGTCGAGTGTGTAATGGAACATGTTTTATATGTTAAAGTAACGATTTTGGTTAAGTTTGAAGTGTTGCGGAAGTCCCATGTGGCATATGTCATGAAATGGGTCAAAATGGGTTTTTAGTGATGAAATTGCAGTTTTTGTTCTTGATGGCCTTCTTGACAGCGTCCCCTTTTAATCCTCCAAAAACCTTTCTGGCGCGTCAAGGTCTGACGGTGTCACGATGTTCTTGACGGCGTCACGGGCACTATTCCAGATTTTGGTAAACTTCGAAAAATCATATCTTTTAATCCGTAAGTCGAAATGGGTCGTATGACCTATCGTTTTGAAGCTATTTGAGTCTACTTTCATTTAAAAATAGTCTCAAGGTCTAAAAGTTTATAGATTTTTGTCAGTGGTTAAAAGAGTGATCAAATGTTAGTTTTAGTTCAAGTTTTTCCGCGTAAAAGTCAAAGTTTTAGTCTAAGCGGGAACGGGGTGTAACAGAATCCACGAACACGATACTTGCAATTGCTCAAATCCTTAACTCGAATAGGCTAAAGATAGGTCCAAACTTTACCAATAATATTATATCAAAAAGGGCGACAAAATCATAAATACATAGCCGAATCCACGACTACGATACTTAAGATTGCTCAAATCCCTAATCTCAATAAATCAAAGGTTTGGTTGGATAAAGAATAATAAAGGGTATGGATAATATTTGGGATGTAAATTGGTGTAAAATGAAAAATAAACAAAACAAATAAATTAAAATCCTAAGTGTGGTTAATCACTATCCCAACCATCCCATGAATAAGACTCATATCATAGAATAACTCACGCTTTAACACTTGAAACACACGTTTTAGGTAGACACGAATTATACTCAACAAGATCTCAATCAAAGAATAAACCTTAGTTGGTGTTCCCATAACTGCCAACTCCCATTCAATCCATAGATATAATATACAACAACTAGTGGTGATATCGACCACTTAATACAAAACTTTACATAAGTTGGTTAAAACAAACATCCAACTCTTTCTTTTCTTTTTCTTTTCTTATTTTTTCAAATTTATTTATTTATTTATTTATTTATTTATTTTTTCAATCAACTAACATAAACATAGATGTGTAAAATTTCACCACATCACTATAACGATAACTCTGGTTAATTTTTCCATACTTTTCATGACTTCAGAAATAACGGTAATAGTGAAAGTAGTAAACACACGAAAAATAAACTCAAAGATATACAATATTTACTTTCACTCCAATTGCATTGTGCAATTTCCCGACCTAACCATAGATAATGAATTACGCACGCGAACACAGGTAATGTAAGGAAACACACTTTGCCTAAAGCAATTAACCAACCACGGATTTTAATCTACAGGGTAGGCTAAGGTGTAAGGGTGTAACGAAACATTTTAACAAAGGTGTAAGAAACGAAAGGAATGGCTCTGAGTGTTTTTCTAGGGGTATCTTACTCTAAAAATGAGAGTAACAAAAGGGTTTATACGGGGGTTAACTAACCAGTGTAGTTAGCTAATAACACATAACATATAATAGGCTATTTGGGTGTAATCCTAGAAATTTACCAATTTAGACAAGTCATTCCAATTATATAAATAATACTTATTATGGTGGTCTCGAATAGTATACAAGCCAAGTTCTAAAGTTTACAAGTCACCGGCACACTCATAGATTTGTGAATTTTGAAAATAACGTCATGTGTGCAGCTATGCAACTTAGACTTTAAACAAAAACATGCTAAAAATTTTAAATTTTGATATATTAAGCACATTTTAAGCATATTTTGAAAAGTTTAGGACAAGTAAGTGTTAAGTGTTCTAATTCTCCAATCCCCCCACTTAAGTTAAACAACGTCCTCGTTGTTTGTATAAAAGGTTAAAAACTGGAAAATAAAAGAATTAGAACAGAAAAACTCCCCTGAGATTTGCTCGGTATGATCCTCCATTAGTATAAGAGCAAAAATCATCTTTCTTGTGGATGAGAACGTATAAGCTTCATAATAGATGTATCCACAGGAAATGCAGGAATCTATAATACCACCAAGGCTTTAAAACACACCTAAGTTAAGAAAGGTTCAAACTTGCATAATACATTAGTAGTTAGTTAAAATAAAACTTAAAAATTAAAAATGAAAATCATCAGGTCAGTCGATGCGCCGTATCTTATGGAAGAAGATACGCCGTATCGAGCCTGGAATAAATACGGATCAGAATAGAAGATGCGCCACATCCTTAACCAGGGATGCGCCGCATTAAAATAAACTGATAAAAAGTTTTAAAGTCGAAAATAAAAAATGCAGAAAAAAATAAAGATATGACCATTGCAGGAGATGCGTCGCATCTCAGGATTGAGATGCGCCGTATCCTCTGCGGCCTGACTGACTCGACACAAAAACAGAATAATAAAAATTTCTCCGGGTTGTCTCCCGGCCAGCACTTGTCTTTATTCCAGAGTCTTCAAGTTAGACTCACGTTCAGCTCTTTATTTCGTTCTATTGCTTCCCACATTGCCACGTAGGATCCATTCAGCAACTAATTCATCACGTATATATTCAGGTCCCAACTTCAACACTCCTTTGTAGAATCCTTCCATCATTTGATATGGGTACTCAATCCCTCTCTTCATGTCATCATCACCAATAAAAAGGAATGGAGAAAATTTGTAGCAGAACCTATTAGGAGCATGTTTAAATCCAGGGTGAGTTCTGGGCATCATATAAGTGATAACGTCGCTTTCACATTGAAAGGTGATATTTCCTTCAAATCGTTTTGAATTAATAGTGATCTCCCTACAGAATGGTTTTCCAACAATCACGTCACCCATATCTCTGTCATGATAGGCATTCATATCTTCAACAACGGCGAACTCAGTAACAACAGTAAAACATCCAAAGAAGATCGGGACATTAATGAAGGCTCCAACTACATTCTTTCTCTTATATTCCACTTTTTTTCTCATAATAGAATTGTAAAAGCTTCTCGACATGACATTGATTGGTAAAATAGGAAAGAAATTGGCGTCAATACACTTGTACCCAATCATGCATGGGAATTGCAAATTGTAAGCACAATCGGCGTGGATTCTTCTACCATAATCCCAAGAACCATCATATCCCTCAAATTCATCGTAATTCCTAGTAATAATAACGTTGACTTTTGGACTATCCAGAATTTCTCCTTCTTCTAACTCAGATTCCGCATCATCCATGAACAGGTCATTGGATTCTAATGGTCCATCAAGGTCATTAAGTTCAATGTAGTCCCCATCGTAACGTTCGGGTGATTTACCTTGCACTAATACTCCATCCATAAAATTGGCTTCGAAGTCGGAGTCAATCAGTTCTCCGAATCCTTCCATTTTCCTTCTGAAATAATCACGAAAGCATCAGTAGGATTTGTTCGCTAGAAGAGAAATTAACGAATTTAGAAACGGATATAAGAATAAAAATAACTGATATCTGCAGACGATGCGCCGTATCCAAAAAGTTGGATACGCCGTATCTTATAATCGTTAAAATTTAATCAGACTTTATTCAGAAAATAGATACGCCGCTTAGAAATTAGAATGCGCCGTATCTGTTTCAACTATCAAAAATCGATATTTATTTAAAATTAAATGCGTCGTATTAACAAAAGTTAATGCGCCGTATTTTCGTTACGTTTCAAAATATAAGATTTTTGATTCAGAAGATACGCCGTATCGACAGAGATCGATGCGTCGTATCTGTTTAATAATTCGAAAACTGTTTTTAATTAAAATAATAGATACGCCGTATCTGCTAAAGCAGATGCGTCGTATGGCGTTAACGTTTAGAAATTTTTTTTTAATCAAAAACAGATACGCCGTATCTTGGGGAAAAGATGCGTCGTATCGAATTAATTAAACGCGTTGTATTTTATAAAAAAAATTAAACGCAATACGCCGTATCTGAGAAATCAGATGCGCCGTATCGTTCGATTAAGCTCAGTACAACGATAGCAGAACACAAAAAATACGAAAAATAAAAACAAGTAAAAACACACGAAAACAAATAAAAATTAAACACAAATAAAAAAAACACCAAAAACAGAAAATATGCAAAATAATACAATGAATGCAATTAATCTAATATACAACACAGTTAGCGGTTAGATAAAAAAATTAAAAACCTAATTAAAATACTAATCAAATTAACAGATAATAACAATTCACTCCCCGGCAGCGGCGCCAAAAACTTGATGCGTGCGATGTGTCGTTGCGGTTTAGCAGTATTAATGCCTACTCAAGTTTTAAATTTATATTTAGCCGACTTATCAATAACACACACACTTAACGAGCAGTGTACCCGGTCAGTATGAATATAATGGTAAGTAGAGTGTCGATCACTAAGAGTGGAACGTATTATCTAGTTATTCTAATCAGTATTTTAATAATCTAAGTTAGCTATACAACCTAATCTAACGCAAGGGGGTTCAGCCTGAGAGACTGGCACGATTTGGTTGCAATTAAATAATAAACTAAACCAATAGGCACGAATCAGCGAATAGCACACACGTACACAGATAAATACTTGAGACAATAAGAAGATCTGTCCTGATGATTAAGTAGATTGTCACTTGTTTTATTGTTAGTTTTATATGAAGTGTATGTAGTTAACCCTTTCTCGTTGGCCCTATTCTTATCGGCGAGTAAACCCTTAATGATTACTTATGTCTAAAAGTTATTCCTAAGTGATCAATTTAGTAACAACCGTGGGAGCCACATTCTCTTCCGTAGTCAAATGCGCAGGCCACTAATAAACACAGAGGTTATCAATGCACTAATAAGTAGTAACCAAAGACATCAACATATAAACTTTAATTGATGGGAAAGCAGTTTTAAGGGAGTGCAATCTTTCCGTTGTCACATTACACAAGCCATCAATCCTGATGAATTAAAGTTTACTAACACAATAAAACAAAACTACTTAATGAATTAAACACATGCAGCACCTTCTTACAGCTCTTGTATCTTCGTTCGGGTGTGTCTTGTGCTGCCTATTCGTCTGAATTCGGCCTTAGGTTTCTCTGGTATTCGTACCTCGTATATAATATGTGCTCTACGAAATTCGTCTGGTCTTGGGGTATTTATAGTTTCTGTCTGAGGGTAAGATGCGGCGCATCTAGTAAGTAGATGCGGCGCATTGACTTAACTTCGCGTGGGGTCCAAGATTAATATATTCAGGAATATTCGTACACCGCCAGAAGATGCGGCGTATCTTCATTCTTGGATGCGGCGCATGTCCTCTTGTATCTTGGATCGTATCTGGTGAAATCTTGATAGTGATGCGACGTATGTAATAAGTGAGATGCGGCGCATCTGGAGCAGATTTGTCTTGATCTTGTACATTTCAGTAGACTCTTAACTTCTTGCTTGTTTTGCTCCATAATTAGTCCAAAATTGCTAAGTTTCACCAAATGCTTGTTTTTACCTGAGAATTACAAAAGTAAACGATTAAGTATCAATCCTCACACATAATATAATAAAACAAGTCAAATTATTAGGATAAATGATGGTAATAAAATGTACTTATTTGAGTTCATCATTGTCTCAGATTTTCCTTCAACAAGAGTTGTTGTTGTTACAGGTGTAAAAGAGTTTCCTTCTTCAATGATCTCCCAAAGTGCATAGTCTTGCACTTGGAAAAACTGTTCAATACGAAGTCTCCACATGTCGAACTCATTAGGTTTAAGCATAGGAAGCTTAGCAGCAATGTTAGTTGTGGTTGGTGTTGTTTCCATGTCCATCTTTGTTCTTCTCGGATCTTCTAAATCTAAGTATCAGCAACCTGTCTCTGATACCACTTGACCGGATCTACACACACGCCTTGTGTTAGATGTGATACTAAGAATTATACGTAGTCTAGCACGCGGAATTTACTAGCTAGCACTTAGAAGACTTTATGTGTTTGTGTTTTGTATGGTTTGAATGTAACAATGAATGAACACAGAATAATGAACTTCAACGATTCAATATTATTAAAACAATAATACGATTGATCTCCTATCACTAGGGTTTACAACCTTGAATCTCTATGAATTAAGTCGTACTTCTATATGTGTCTCTAAACTTTAACCTAGGCAATCCTTTTATAGACTAAGGATTCCTTTACAAGATAACTATCATTCTAATCGTATAAGATATACACAATATCTTTTCCATATTTATCTACTTACACGTTTACAAAATAATAATAAGCATACAAATATTTCTTTCATAACCGTACTAACTACTTATGTCTTCAAAACTCTTCAGCAGTACTAACTTCCATCTTCAACAGTCCTAACTGCTATCTTCAACAGTTCTAAGTGCTGTAGCTTAATTTCCTAACACTTCATCTCTGGCTTCCTGCTCCAAACGAGTAGCTTTTTCTTGTGGTTCTCGTTCCTCTGTTTGTATCCTGACTTCCTCATCTTGCTCTAGAAATCGGAGTTCATCCTCCGTGAGTCCAAATGGATTGGGTTGTTGTTCGACAACCAGTGGAGTGTTGGAACACCGGAAAGATATCCTCTTGTGGAGTGTGATAAACTTCATCTTCTGGCACTTGTTCTGGACTTGGGAATTGTTGGGAGAAGTCTTTGCGAGATATTGTTGTGGACGGGGGAATTGTTGGGAAAGATATGTGTGTGTGTTTGAATTGTGATTGAAATTGTTTGTTTAGAAGTGTGTTTGAGGTTGGTATTTATAAGGTTGTAAAAGTGGTAAAGTTTAAAAAAAAATGTTTTTTTTTTAAACACAAAGCCTTACAAAACTCGGTCATAAGATCGACCGATTCTTTTTTTGCATGATACTCGACCGATGTTTGCCAAGGAACCCACATTGGGGTTGACCGATGTTAATATCGGTCAAGTTGTGTGACCGACCGATTTTTTACGGCCTGGCCAGCCTAACAAAAACCCATAAAGCAACCAACTTTTAACCTCAAACCCCATTTTTTAACCAGACCCATTTGCTATTTTCCAGTAATCAAGTGTAAAAGCTATGGAATCGAGGTTTCATTTTCGGATAAAAGGCGAAATAGTTCGGTAGTTAGTGTTGATGTTAAGGGCTAATAAAGAGTATGATGTGGCAACACTTTGGAATTTCTGTTAGTTTTTGTGTTTTTTCCAATATTGAAATGTAGCATAGTAACGTACTCAATGTACCTGTGTGCGATTTAGGTTACAATGATTGGTTAAAAACAGACCTATTTATGCTTTCAAAGTATTTAACAATTCGACGCTTTGTAACATACTCATATATTTTGATGTGGTTGTATGTAATTATGAATTGGTAAAATAATGGGAGTATGTTATAGACAAAGTAAAACAAACAGGTGAATTATTGTGTTACATTTTGGTAATCTCTTGCAATTAGTCCTATTCAATTTATGTACTTGGGCAGTTTGGTTTTTAGATTTGTTTATTAATGACTGTAGGTACTCAGATTTGATTGTTTTCATCCGGTGGCAAATGGCTGAGATTTCTAACTTCTAGAGTTGCCAGCACTATGTGTTTTGTGATAGTGATAATGAACTATGTGATATTGAATGGATAAAAGCAAACAATTAGTTGCAACAAAACGCGGTATTGAGGTGGTGGTTGGATGTTCCTTAGCTGACTTAAGTAGTAATTATCACTTTTGAGTTTTTAGATGCTATTATAAATGGATTAGGTTGCTTGGGGATGGCACGTCTTTGACTTAGATGTTGCGACCCTTTCCCTAGCCACTTCCAAGACGTGTATCTAGTGAGGTTTGAAGCTAAGGACCCTCTTGAGATGCTATAGTGTGTTTGAAAATTCCAAAAAATATAGGTATTTTACTCTTTGGCGTAGCTTACATAAATTTATATGTTAAGATAATTGTAACTCATAAGTAAAAGAAAATCAATCTATAGTATTTACACACTAGAAACTGAAATACATAAATGGATAATCAGTAACATCTTAAACACCCTTGACCTCATCATGTTGGTTTTTTTTTTTTTTTTTTTTTTTTTTTTTTTTTTTTTTTTTTTTTTTTTTTTTTTTCTCTGACTATGTAGCTTAGAAAGAATAAAGAAGTCATCTTAAAAACTGTTTACTGAAATGTGTGTAAAATTACCTAATTATCTCTAACTTTGAATACATGATTATCCGATTATAATTCTTAGTTAGGAAACCACTTTAAAATGCACATACAGACACACCCATTTACTTGCTGAATATTTGGTTTTGCTTATAAAAATAATTGCAATATGGGCACATGGCTATAGCAGCAGCACGATTAGGACTTCGTTGTAATGTGATTGGTTGTATCGGTGATGAAAATCATGAAATATATGGAAAATTTCTATTGGACGTGCTTCAGGATGAGGGGATTAATGTAATAGGGATGAGCGAAGAGGAAGAAGATATTATCAACAAGTCAAGTAGCGAATATAAGACACTTTTATGTTGGGTCTTGGTTGATCCGTTGCAAAGACACGGATTCTGCAGGTACAAGTGATTAGTTAAAGGTTCGTTCAAGTTTAAGTTAGTTCATTATTTGGGGGTTTCTATTGGTTTAAGTCTCAAATGTTCATCCATTTGGTGGTTTATCACTTAAACTGTTTTTCTCAATGTTTTATTCTTAACATTTTCCATTCTCGATCGTTTTCGACCCTTAATTTTTTGTTTCTTATTCAAACATATATACTATCTAGTCATAACCGGTTTGTCATTTATAGTAAAAGTAACTCCCAATACCGTCTTCCACGAGTTATGGGTCGCAATACCGTCTTTCACGGTGTATGGGGGAGGTTGAGACGTAGACAGTCTTACCCCTACCTAAGGTAGAGAGACTGCTTCCGGTTCTACTAAAGGTAGAAAAGGACCTCTAGCCTTGCAAGGGGTGAGGATCGAACCCTTGACCTCTGACTCCAGAGGCAAGGGTGTTAACCACTTGATCCAACCTTGGTTTGTCATTTATAGTGAGTTGGCATTTTCCTTTTTTGTTATGGTTAGATAAGGGACGAAAACTATTCGAAATAAACTTGAAAATACTTTATAAGATTTTAACTCTCAAATACGTGTAAGTTTGAGGATAATACCATTATTAACTCTATATATAGTAAGAACAACTTTGGAAATTGCAGTTTCATCTTCTTTGGAGTATGCTGTTGAAGTTGGAACGTCAATCTATTTTTACCCTGGAGCCTGGACCAAAGGGGAAATCTCTTGCTGTTGGAACACTTGAAGAACAAGACGCGCTTGCCAAGTTGTTGAGGTTTAGTGATGTTCTTCTTCTAACTTCAGAGGAGGTTTGCATCTTATCTTGTTCCAATAAAGTTTTCTACTTCTCCTTAATGGAGTTATAGGGTGAACTGCGGCCCAGTTGATCTGCTTGACCTGTTTCCACTGTAGCTAATATTAAACTTTTATCCATTTGACCCTTTAGAAGTTAGGTATTAACCAAGTTGACCCGTTTTCCATAAATGGGTCGAAACTTGCACCTCTTCGGTTGGGTGTCACATACTCACATCACCATAGTTCTACTTTTGCAGCTTCTTCGATTTGGTTCTATTGCTTGTTAATTTAAGAGATAAATATTTTAGTCTGATAGTCTGAGGTCCATTAGCCGCCATTTCTTATTGCCTACATTATAACTTGTTATCAATCCCTTTATGTCAACTCCAGTTACTTACAAGCTTGCAGTCTTTTACTTAATGCAAGATCTCACACATAATTTTAAGCTCGAGTTCATTGTATCTATATAACCTTTCTTGGGTGAATCTATCGTTTACTTATATTTCTCAGTTTGATTACTTAAAAAATGAGAAGAATACATTTTTCTCTTCTTGAATTCAGTCTTGCACAAGTGAAACCCGTAGCTTTAAAAGTTGCTTAACGATAACCAATGAATAATACAAACGCGTTTTCTGCATGTTCAGAATGTTATAGGTTGGGCGCAAAAAGGTTAATAACCGGTAACCCTGGACCGACGCACAATCGGCTGCCATTCCATAATGTGGGGGGCATACATGACTCACTCGGTGGTTGTGGTTATGGGGGTGCCCAGGATTGAACCCTTGACCTTGTGCTTGTTGGGTGCAAAGATGCCCCCACCCATTACCAACTGAGCTACGCGCCATTGGCTCAGAATGTTCTAGGTTGAT